>CAUYQV010177650.1:0-14351 GCA_963574575.1 Galagoides demidoff
TTGTGGCGGGCGCCTGTGGTCCCAGCTACTTGGGAGGCAGAGGCAGGAGACTCGCTTGAGCCCAGGAGTTGGAGGTTGCTATGAGCTATGATGCCATGGCACTCTACCCAGGGGGATAGCTTGAGGCTCCATCTCAAAAAAAAAAAAAAGAGTGATAAAGTGAAACTTTCTATACCAAAAAAAAGAAAGAAAGAAAGAAAGAAAAGAACAAAAAGGAATTGCAGGAATTATAGATGTGAGCTATAGTGCTCATCCATGCTTATGTTTTGGTGAAAGTTTTTCTCTATTTTCCTCATAGATAACAAGCTGTAGATTTAAAAAAAATAAAATCTACTCAAAAATAATTCACACACTCCACAATTCACCCCTTTCAAGTATAGTGTGCAAGACTACACATTCAGGGATCACTTATATACTTTGTTTGATTGTTACTAAAGAAGTTTCCCTTAAAGTATAGAAGACAGAGATAAAGGAAACAAAGAGATGAAGGAAAGAACAGTATGAAGAGGGCAAGCAAATGAGAAAGAGAGAATTGGAGGAAGGAAGAATAAATCAAGAGAGGGGCAAAGGGAGGAAGGGAGATATGGAAACAAAGAAAGAGAAAATGACCAAAATTGGTGGGTCACACCTATAATCCTAGCCCTCTGGCAGGCTGAGATGACAGGAGTTTTTGAATGAGAGTTTGCTCAGAGAAGACTGGGCAAGATCCAGGCCTTGTATCTACTAAAAAGTTAAAAAATTATCTAGACATTGAAACAGGCACCTGTAGTCCTAGCCACATGGGAGCCTCAGGCAGGAAGGTTGACAGAATCCTGGAATTGGAGGTTCTTATGATCTAGGCTGAGACCACGAAAGCCAGATACAGAAACAGCACATCAAAAATAATTGTACATACACACATGCACAGACAAATGAAAAAAAAAAAAAACAACCAACAAACATTGTCATCATCTAAAAAGACCAGAATTGCCTTGGTGGTTCAAGCAAAGTAAACATGCTTAAGACTTGTGAAGCTTTGACTAAATTGAGGCTGTAGCCAGGCATAGTAACTTTTAAGCTTCTCTCAAATGGATGGTTTGGGGTAGGTGTCAAAATAGGTCCTTGAAATAGCATCCCATAGGCAGTGCCTATGGCTCAGTGAGTAGGGCGCCAGCCCCATATACTGAAGTTGGTGTGATCAAATCCAGCCCCAGCCAAATTGTAACAAAAAATAGCTGGGCATTGTGGTGGTCAACTGTAGTTCCAGCCACTCAGTAGGCTGGGGCAAAAGAGTCACCTTAACCCAGGAGTTGGAGGTTGCTGTGAACTGTGATGTCACAGCACTCTACTGAGGACATCAAAGTGAACCACTGTCTCAATAAAAAGCGAAAAAACAAATAGCATCCTACTTAAGTGACTCCATCCAGTTTTGTCAGCTGTGATGCAGTTTAAGTCACACTGGTGTACAAAATCTCAACTAATGTGTCAGAATAGTGTGGGGAATCTCAACCATCAACAGAATAAATAAGGAACAATAGGGAGAACTCTTCTCTGCCTGTGGATGGAGGGCTAAGAAGAATCCTCATTCAAACACTTGAGGGACACCAGCTGAAGTGAGGAAAAAGGCCACATAGTATCTTTGACCAGAGCCTGAATCCCAGGATATTACAGGATGAAGACTACATTGTCACTATGGATGACGTCACAATGGGTGTTGCCCTCTGTTACTGTCTTTAAGCTTAACCTTATTCCTGCTAAGCATGTGTACTGGCTGTCTGGGTTTGACCTTGGGTTCATACTGTTACAAAATCGTGGGGTTCTTTTCTCCACACTCAATTCCCACTTCCTAAAATTTGTTTTTATCTGTGGCCAAGGGATTCAACAACCCTTCCTTTTCTTTTCAAGTCATGGATTTGTAAGCAAATGGAAGAATGTGGTTTACAACTAGTGCTGTCCTGGGATATTGTAGACCTAGAACCTGAGCCCCAAGATCAGACAGCAATTTCACAGACCTGACAGGTATGTCACACTATACTCAATTCTACTTTTTTTGATGTTTTGCTTCTTTCTATAGAATAGGTTTGTTTGTGTCAGTAGATATCTCCCTGAAGGACCTCTCTTGACATCTCTTTTGACAATGTGTCCAATAATGTACTCCATAGATGTATTTATTATGATTATCATGGGAAATATTAGCCTATCTGGAGAGTTCCAACATTCTTGACCTCCATGGCAGGTGTGTCCAAATGTTTGGTTTCTTGACCACATAAGGAGTAGAATAGTTATTTTGGGCCACATGATCAAAACAAAAACACTAATG
Organism: Galagoides demidoff; assembly: GCA_963574575.1. Classification (NCBI taxonomy): domain Eukaryota; kingdom Metazoa; phylum Chordata; class Mammalia; order Primates; family Galagidae; genus Galagoides; species Galagoides demidoff. Next base: position 2,300 of record CAUYQV010177650.1, read on the forward strand.
AAGCAAAAAAGTGATCCATGCATAATTGTGGTGATATTTGTCACCATGGATGTTCCAAACAGTTCTGAAATAATCCCTATGTGTCATCAGGCCCTGAGGACTGGACACCCTCAACGCCCCTGATAAAGTCCTTTCTTAAGTATAGCTCAATGACTTTTGCTGCTACTGGGAGCTGACGTCCTGGGAGGCAAGGATACCCAGTTTTGAGGAACTGCATTTAAGTCAAGGACCGAATGCAACCTGGCCTCAGCTGTTTCCAGTTATGACTGTTTCCTGAACCACATTAGAATGAAGCCATGCTCTTTTGGTCAGCAGAGACTGCTGAGAGTACTATTTTGCTCTTAGGCTGTTTTTAATCAAGTTATGCAATTATGACAAAATCATGCCTTCACACTACTGTATATAAAACCTGTGTAATAAAGCTGAAGTTGCCTTTTCCTGTTGAGGAAAGGTCCTCCTGAGCCAACTATTTTCTGCCTCTCTTTTCCGTCCCACACAGGTCTACCCCCAGGGTCTCTAATAACTTTGCTAGGCTGCCTCTTGGCAGGTGGCACTCCTATCAGTGACCTGAGGTATACTAAGCCCATGGAATAACCCAAAAGAGTTGTTTTGCAGCACTGTGGTCGACTCATAGGTAAGTCCTTAATGTGAAGTAGATCATATCCTTCTGTACTTTTAGGTAATTAAGGGGGTGCATTGTTCATCAGGAGTAAAGCATGGGAAAGTCTGGGTCAAAGGACCTTGATTTGTATGTGCAAGTGAGCCTGTGTGCATACTCATCAACTGGAGCATTTTTTGCAGCTTGTGCAGGAGGTACTTCCTTGGTTCCCTGAGAAGGGAACAGTTAATCAGGACACCTGGGCTAAATCTGGGTCCTGTTTGAGAGCTTATTACTCTGCTTGAAGGTCTGATGGTATTCCCATTGAAACTTTTACCATCTATAATTCAGTAAAGGATTGCCTGTACCCAAAACTTGAGGTTGAGCACATAATTCTCCTCCAGCACACTCCCTCTGTGCCCATTCTTGATGTTTGGGAGGCCTCTGATTTACTCCCAAAATAAGATTTTCTCTCCCCAGAGGAAGTGCAACAGCTTGAGGAAGAAGACGCTTTATACCATGAGGAGGAAGAACAGCCTCTCATGGAGGGGACAAAATTATATTGATGGTTTTAGGGGAGTGCCTGCGAAGGATTTGATTAAAGCTTTTGCAGCCTTACAGGCTGCCTTTAAGAAAAAAGAGTGGGATAGCTCTGTGTTCCTTCCTTCTACAACTGCCGTTTATTTGTCCACTCTCCTGGATCCTTCAGTGCTTGTTCCCCTGGCTTCTGAAGTTTTGCTCCCTCTGTTCCGGCTCCTCTCCCTCAAGCAACTTCCCTTTTGTTGTATACTAGAGATTCCTCAACGTCTTCCCCATGTGCTACTATGTTGCAGCAAAATTTGCATTTGGCCTGTGAAGCAGGGGAGGATATGCCAGGGTTCCATGCTTTTCCTATTCATGTGGATCCAGTTTCTAATGAGCAATACCATGAACCCATTCCCTTTAAAACTTTGAAGGCTATAAAGGTAGTGTTATCTTAATACGGAGCCACTACCCCTTTTACCATGGCCATTATAGATACCTTGGGTGATGATTCTTTGCCACCTAATGTTTGGAAAAGTATTTCCAAGGCATGTCTCTCTGGGGAGGGATATCTTTTGTAGAAGGCATAATACATGGACAAAGATGATAATATGTTTTAGTGCAACTGCCAAGCTAATAATGGAGTTTCCTATGATATGATCACAGGAATGGGAAATTATTCTGACACTGCAACCCAAGTCAATTGGCCTCAGTTTGTATATCATCAGTTTGGCACTATGGCACTAGAAACCTAGAGGAGGTTACCCCCACAGCTCAAGACAGAGGATCTGAGTAAAATTCATCAGAGCCTTGATAAAAATTATCAAGATTTTGTTGCTCGGATGCTGCAAGTTGTTGGGCATGTAATCGCTGACCCTGATGCTGAGACTTTGCCCACCAATTAGCCTTTGAGAATTTTAATTCTGCTGGATAAGCTGCAATCCACCCTTATAAAAACTGAGGTTCCTTGGAAGATTATATTTGCCTCTGTGCAGAGGTAGAATCTTCTTACATTCAAGAGGCCACATTCTCAGCTGGGATGAAAGGGGTACCCTTTGGAGTGGTGTATCAGAAGATACAAGGAAATAATCAATGGGGTAAATCCCCTCATTCCTATGGGCCCCAATGAAATGACAATAGTTTCAATTGTGGAAACCCTGGTCCTTTAATTAAGCAGTGTCTGCAACATGCTCAGGAAACTTCATTGCCTCAGTGAGCATGACCCACTTCTTCATGCACCAAATGTCAGTGAGGCTCTCCTTGGGCTAATGAATGTAGATCAAAAACTGATTCTCAAGGCAAGAATCTTAAGTCATCTTCTGAAAACTGCGTCCAGGCCTCGCCCCAGGCTCACCAAACAATTGGGACAGTTACCGACAACCAGGGGTGATAGTCCCATCTCAACAGTCCCCAATCCCTGGAAGGGCATTGAATCCCCTTTTACGCACTTTTTGTAAATTGGATTGGCCAGCATATAAAACAGGCTGGCCCCCTATCAGGTCCTTTAACCTCCCCCTTCTCTCCAGCATCAGGAAAATTGTTTATGGCCACACTGGCCACCCAGACCAGATACCCTATATCAATGTGTGGATGGACATCGCTTCCGAAGGACCAGCTTACATTTGGAAGTGAGCCAGTTATTTAACCCCATCTCATGTTCTCTTTGCTGCTCCGCCAGGACCCTCCCAGGTGCGCCGCCCTAAAATCCAGGTTTCTAAGTCAGAAAATGGCAAGACCGGTACTCCTGAGGACCCCATCCTAGATCCCCCTTTCCAATCCCATCTTTTGCACCTTCCTCCATACAATTCCTACTCAGACTCACCGGCACCCTTGGTTCCCTCAGCACCCCGGGTTCCGGGAACTATGGGGGACCCCCCACATGGTCCTTCACAGACCCGAGGGGGAACCATATGCAAGCCCTTAAGCCCAGATTCCACTTAAACCCTAGATTTCCCCAGGGTAGGACTTTCTTCCTCAGCAGCTCCAATTTTACCCTTGCACCAGTAAGTACCCACCTCAGCCTCAGGGGGACAGCCATTCATGATATATGTCCCCCTGTCCACCAGCAACCTGTATATTTGGAAAACACAAAACCCCCCATTTTTTGAGAAGCCACAGGGGCTAATTCTCTCTTCTTGAAACTAACTTTTACACCTATCGACCAATTTGGGATGACTGCCAGCAACTCCTTCAGGTGCTGTTCACATCTAAAGAATGTGAACACATTCTGAGAGAGGCCAGAAAGGCTGTCCTGGGACCAGATGGGCAGCCCAGCACAAATGCAGCTTTGTTAGAGACCTGTTTCCTGAGTGACTGCCCCCTATGGGACCCTAACTCTGGCAGAGAAGCTCTACTCTGGTGCCACCAGCTTCTGATGCAGGGCCTCTGGGCAGCTGCTAGGAAGCCCATCAATTTGTCTAAGGTCAGTGAGGTTATTCAGGGAGCACGGAGAGCCCTGCAGCTTTCCTGGAAAGGCTATTGGAAGTATATAGAACCTATACTCCTATTGACCCAGAGGCACCAGAGAATAGACGGGCTATAAACATAGCCTTTGTTGCACAGTTGGCCCCTGATATTAGGAAAAAACTACACAAGTTAGAGGGTTTTGAAGGGAAAAATCTCAGTGAGTTGGTGGAAGTAGTAGGTTTTTAACAACGGGGAGCCAGTGGATGTGGCCACCACCAAATGGACGGCTAAAGTCGTCATAGCCACCCTGCAAGAACACTCTTGGGCCCAGAGAGCCCCACAAGACAGAGGAGTTCCAAAAGGCAAGAGTTCTAGACCCCCCCTAAAGCCAAACCAGTGTGCCTTCTGCATGAAAATAGGACATTGGAAGATTGAATGCCCCCAGAGAATGGCTAAAGCACAGGCACAGGCACAGCCAAAAATCCTCCTCGAAAACGTTGACTGAGGGAGTCACGGCTCCTTCCCCCTAGGCTCCCGGGAGCCCACGATAACCTTACAAGTTCGGGGAAACCTGTGAACTTCCTAGTAGACACAGGTGCAACATTTTCAGTCTTAAAGAAAGCTCAAGGACCTGTCACAAAGCAAAAGGCAACAATTGTGAGTGCCACTGGGGAACCACAGGCAGTCCCTTGGACCACTGCCTGCATAACAGACCTGGGTAAGGGCACTATCACTCACTCTTTTCTGGTCATACCAGATTGCCCATATCCTTTACTGGGATGAGATTTATTGCAAAAACTCTGTGCCACTGTTTCCTTCCAACTGACTTGAGCCATTTTGATGGTACCTGACAGCCCCACCCAGATCCTTTTCTCAGCCCCTCTGGGGGATGAATACCTGTTCTTTGAGAAACTCAACAAAATTACAACTCAAGGAGAACACCTCTATGCTTGGCGGACACTAATCCTGCAGGTATGGGCCAAGGATATTCCCCCAGGGCTGGCGAGCCATCAACCGTCAGTAGTAGTGCAGGTTTCCAGTGGAGCCACCCCGGTCTGGTCCGGGTCCGCCAGTACCCCCTGTCCTGGGAAGCCAAGGCAGGAATTGCAGTACACATCACCCAGCTCTGGGAAGCAGGTATATTGGTCCCTTGCAAATCTGCCTGGTATACTCCCCTCCTCCCCATTAAAAAGCCTGGTACCAATGACTACCGACTGGTCCAATACCTGAGAGAAGTAAATGCCAAAACAAATACAATTCACCCCACTGTCCCAAATCCCTACACTTTGCTCAGCCTAATTCCCCCTTCAAGAACTTGGTACTCAGTTCTTGACTTAAAAGATGCCTTCTTAACAATTCCACTCTCCCCTGTCAGTCAGCCCATTTTTTCCTTTGAGTGGGTAGACCCAGAAAGGGGGCAGACCGGACAATTAACCTGGACCCGCTTGCCTCAGGGCTTCAAGAACTCCCCCACCTTATTCGATTCAGCCCTGAGTAAGGACTTTCTCCCGTTTCGGGATGCCCACCCATGGGTCTCCCTTTTGCAATATGTCGATGATCTCTTAATAGCCACTGAGACAGAGTCAGAATGTGAGCACCCCACTATTGACTTCCTCTGAGAACTGGAAAAATTGGGATAACACTTCTCAGCCAAAAAGGTGCAACTGTGTACAACTTTTGAAAACTATATGGGGTATGAGCTACAAAAAGGCCATCATGCCCTTTCCAAGAGTAGAATAGAAGCTATTCTCTGTATCCCTCCACCAGCTACCAAGAGGTAAGTGCAGGAATTCCTAGGGGCGGCCAGGTATTGTCGCTTGTGGATCCAGGGCTTTGCAGAAATAGCCAAGCCCCTGTATGCAAGCACAGGCAGAGGCGATAAGCCCCTCCAATGGGGACAAGCTGAGCAAGATGCCTTCAACCAACTAAAACATGCCCTCACTTTTGTACATGCTTTAGCTTTGCTGAACGTTACTAAACCTTTCCAATTCTTCATAGCCGAAATCAATGGTGTGGCAAAGGGAGTCCTCACCCAGACCCTGGGCCCCTGGAGGAGACCTGTTGCCTACCTTTCCAAGCAAATGGACCTCATTGCCTCTGGGTGGCCTGGATGCATGTGGGCCATGGCTGCCACAGCTGAATTAGTCAGAGAGGCAAAGAAGCTGACCCTGGGCCAGGACCTACAGGTGGTCAGGGGCCACGCCATGGAAGCTTTCCTCTGAAGTCCCCCAGACCACTGGATTTCCAACTCCCTCATCACACAGTACCAGGTATTGCTCCTCGACCCCCCCCCCACAGTAACATTTCTCAAAACAGCCATCTTAAACCCGGCCACCCTCCCACCTGATGATGACCCAGCACTGCCCATTCATGACTGCTTGGACACACTGGATACCCTTTCCTGTCTGCGACTGGACCTAAAAGACACCCCCTTCCAGGCTGCTGACCTAGATTTGTTCATGGATGGTAGTAGCTACATCCATGAAGGTAAATGGGTAGTCGGGACAGCAGTTACCTCTCTCACAGAAGTCCTTTAGAAATAGGGATTGGGACATGGGACCTCAGCTCAGGAGGTGGAGCTAATCGCCCTGACACAAGCCCTACAGTTAGCTAAAGGAAAAGCAGCTAACATATACACAGATAGCCAGTACGCATTTGCCACGGCCCATGTCCATGGGGCCCTATACCAAGAAAGGGGATTCCTGACATCTGGCAAAAAGGACACTAAAAACAAAGAAGAGATCCTAACCCTCCTGGAGGCTATCTGGCTGCCAGACCGGCTTGCCATCATCCATTGCCATGGACACCAAAAAGCAGACTCGCCCATTGCAAGGGGGAATATGCTGGTGGATCAAGCAGCCAAAGCAGCTGCCCTGAAGGAACCTCTCCTCGTCCTTCCAGTCCTACTGGACGGCCTATTGCCACCATCACCAGCCTATTCAGAAACAGACGGAGAAGAAAGCAAATGTCTAAATTGCCTAAGGGGCCCCCAGGACTGGCTCATCTGCCCAGATGGTCGCCCCTTCCTCCCAAAAACATTAGGAGGACAACTTATTAACCAGCTACATCAGGGAACTTACCTGGGGGCCACAAAACTTGGCCAACTCATCTCCAAGCACTTGTACATTCCCCGTCTCTGAAAATGGACTAGAGATGCAGCCTCCAGACGCCTCCCATACAATAAGGTAAACACAACCCAGATGCCCCAATGCATGGGGTCGTGCCTCCCGGGCACCAATCCAGGAGACCACTGGGAACTTGACTTCACCGAAGTCAAGCCAGGGCACTGTGGATATAAATACCTCCTAGTTTTGGTTGATACCTTTTCAGGATGGCCAGAAGTGTTCCCTTGTAAAAAGGAAACCACTTTAATGGTGGCGAAACACCTTCTCACTGATATTGTCCCCCATCGGATTGCTTCTCACTGATATTGTCCCCCGTCGGATTGCTTCTCACCTTGGGGTCCAACAATGGTCTGGCCTTTATAGCCCAGGTTTCTAAAAACCTAGTGGCCACTTTAAAAATTACATGGAAGTTACATTGTACTTATAGACCTCAAAGTTCAGGGCAGGTAGAACGGATGAATAGAACTCTAAAGGAAATTTTAATGAAATTATATTTGGAAACTGGTGCCAATTGGGTAGATCTCCTCCCATTTGCCCTATTGTTGGCCTGATGTACCCCCTATTTCCAAGGTTTAACACCCTTTGAAATAATTCAAGGAATTCCACCCCCTATAATCCAAAACTAACTGATGAACTATTAGCTCCCATCCATAAGCACAAACTTTTGAGTTCATTACAGGCCCTACAGAAACTATGCATGGACCTCCAAAATGCCATCCAGCCAAGCACATCTAAGCCTGCTGGTACCCCACCTCTGGAGCAGCTGCACAGCCTTCAACCCGCAGACTGGGCCTGGGTAAAAAAACATAACTCAGAAACCTTAACCCCTTGGTTGGAGGGTCCTTACCCTGTTATTTTAACTACCCCAACAGCCATCAGAGTTGGAGGAAAAAAGTCGTGGATCCATTACACCCACACCAAGAAAACCATGGAGGATCACATCCCCCCAACATGACGCCTTGAGCCCACCAAAGACCCCCTAAAATTTTGATTGCACAGATCTTCCTCTTCATCTTTACCTGCCTATTCCACATCATCCAAGAAGTCACTGGGAAGGAGTACTACCACAGCCAACATCAACCCACCTCCCATGACTGTATCCTCTCCTGCACTGAAGACGCCTTTAGAATCACCCGCACATCAGCAACCAATACCCAGCCAGCCTTCCACTTCGACCTCTGCGCCTTGCTCAGACAGAGTTGGATCGGGGGCTTCATGGCCGAATATGGGATGGGATCAGACTGCAAGAGTTGGCAAGGAGCAGAACGTATGAGAAACTTAGACTTTTATATCTGCCCTGCCACATCAACATCCTGGGGGGGGGCAGAGAACTATTACTGTGAGAGCTGGGGCTTTGAAACTGTAGCATAATGGGGAGTAGCAAAGGGTCCACAAATAGAATTCTGTAGAAACGGTCTGGGCCCCTACACCCACGAGTTTAACTGCAACTCTTTCAAATTACTCATAAAGAACTGGTGGAAAGGGGAATGGAGAAAAGGCTTAAACTGAGGTCTCAGGCTGTATGTCCATGGACCTGACCCTGGCATCATGTTTACTATTCAGAAAATCCCCCGGCCATTGCCTGTCAAGCTGATAGGACCAAATTTTATCCTCAATCCAGAGCCCTCCCAGGCTCCTCCACCAGCCCCAATACCCACTATCCCAGACCAAGAACTATTCCCTGCTAATCCTGCTCCTGCCCCTTCATCTCCTATACTTACCCTTTTAGATGCAGTGTTTAAATTCACAAACACCACAAACACTAATCTGAGAAGCGACTGCTGACTCTGCCTCAACCCAGCCCCACCATACTATGTAGGAGTGGCTACAAATGCCACCCTTGGACAGTCCCTGACCCAGATACTCAATACCTCAGCCAGCGCCCTCTGGAAAAATAACAGCATATGTACCTGGGGCTCCACTCCCACTTTACCCTTAGGAGATCTTCAGGGGCAAGGGCAGTGTATTATGTCACCAGGCTGTCACCTGTGAACCACCCCCTATCAAAATAACTGTCTACAGGTCACCCAACTCACAAACTCCTCCCTTCTGCCTGTCTCATCTCCGTATTACTTAGTAGTTCCAAAGGGACTTGGTTCACCTGCTCCACCAGTTCAACCCCTTGTGTGAATTCTGAAATGTTGTATAACACTCCCCAAGTTTGCATACTAACCCATATCATCCTCCAAGTTTACATTTACTCTGGGGAGGGAGGAAGAGAACACTTTTCTGGCCTATGCAGACAAACTAGAACTCCTATCTTAGTACCCCTACTTATAGGTGTAGGATTAGCTAGCTCCACAGCCATGAGCGCTACAGCTTTGGTCACGGGACTCCTTAGCCCAAGCTTTAAAGCACTCACTACACAAGTTGATTTAGACCTCCAGAACTTAGACACCTCTGTTACTAATTTAGAAAAATCCCTGAACTCACTTGCAAAAGTAGTACCCCAAAACAGAAGAGGATTAGACTTACTCTATTTAAAACAGGGAGGACTTTGTATAGCCCTAGGGTAAATATGTTGTTTTTATGCTAACCATTCTGGAGTTATAAAAGACAGTTGAGCCCTAGTCAGAAAGGGGCTACACAAATGAGAAGAACAACAAAAAGAAAGTAGTAATTGATATAAATCACTATTTAATTGGTCCCCATGGTGGACAACTCTTCTGTCAGTCATAGCAGGACCCCTCCTCCTCCTATTAATTGGAATAACATGTGGTCCTGTCATCTTCAACCGCCTCATAACATTTATACAACACAGACTCCAGACCATAAAATTAATGGTATTGCAAACCCACTATCAACCCCACCCTGATGACTTGGCCAAATCAAGGCTTTGATTCTTCCCAGAGAAAAAAAAAACTGGGGAATGTTGTGAGCTTCTGCTCCCTCTGCCTGCCCCCTTTTTCATTCCTCCGCCCTACGGGCAAGTCCATTCCTTCCGTCTCCTTCCCTCCTTCCCACTCCCCCCAGGCAGCAGGCAGCAAGTCTCCCATTCCCCCACCCTGCGGGCAAGCCTTCCATTCCCTCGCCCCACTGCTTTACGGGCTTTTCCCAGCCTTGTTCCCATGATCTCTAGAATAGAAGAAGCATGGAAAGTTCCGAGTTTCATTACCACTAGGTTCTCAGCAGGTGAACAATGGTAGAAGATTCACCGGGGCCTGAATGATTATTGTTAACCATTGTGATCTAAGACATACCCATTGATTGATTACCATTGTATAATGATGACTATCGTGATCTAAGATAGATCCATTAATCAATTATTGTTGTAAAATTGTACCCATTGGAATTTGAAATGTATCCCTTGACAACCAAACTGAAACCCTGCCAATGGCAATGCACCTCACCCAACCCTACTTGCTTAAGCTATGCAAAAAAAGTACAAAAGACAGAAAACTCTGCATAGGAGGGGCCGCATGTCTCAGTGCAATGGCCCCCCAGCGCAGGTTGAATAAAATTACCAATTATTTGCATCAGTGTGGGTTCGAGTTTATTTCTCTTCCAGGTCCTTTAGGACACTTCACCATGAAGCCTCACATTTTTCCAAAGAAAGGTTCTGTGGCTACAGAGTATGGGTATGTTATCACTTGCACTAATTGTAACTTAACTAATTGTCTTTTAGCACCCAGCAGTACCAGGATATTTTTTTTTTTTCTGCAGCAACCCCCTTTTTGTTATGATTCTAGTACATGTGAATGGCACTTGGTATGCTGATCCTGGGTATCAAGTTTTGCAACTACTAGTTAAGCAGCTTAAATGCCCTAAGCATTTTTTTGGTATATTAGTTACTGGAATTATTTCCCTTTATAACTACTGTAGCTATAGCTGCTACTGCCTCAGTAGCTTTTGATCCATCCACACAGACTGCTCATTACGTAAATTCTCTTTCTAAAAATGTTTCAAACTCTTTGGGCATTCAGGAAAAGATTGATCATAAAATTGAAAGACTTAATGCTCTTGAGGAGGTGGTCCTGCTTCTAGGAAAACAGGTTGAAGCCCTTAAGGCCATTCTTCCTCTATGCCATCATGTGGAGTTTGAGTGGATTTGTGTTACTCTTGATAAATATAATCCTATTGGGTGGAGTTGGAACTATGTTCAGGGCCATTTGTAGGGCTTTTTGACTTCTAATCACTTTTCAGTAGATATTGCTGATTTGCTTTCGCATATCCAGTCTATTCAAAATAGCCATTTACAGATGTTGTGACCACAAGAGTTGCCCACAGCTATAAAGCAGTTTCTTATTAACTTTGTATCAACATCTTTCACTTATATGATATATACACTAATTGAATTGAAGATAATGGTTTTGATTTTGTTGTGTTTTTTCCTGTAGCCCTCGGGAGAGCCTTCACAGCAGTCTGAGAATTAAAGGCCAATCTTCACTTCATGCTCTTAGAAAGAAAAAGGGGGGGGGGTGTTGGGAGCTGACCTCCTGGGAGTCATGGATTCCCATTTTGAGTCAAGGACCAAATGCAACCTGGCCCCAGCTGTTTCATATTGTGGCAGGCTCTTGAACCAGATTAGAATGGAGCCATGCCCTTTTGGTCAGAACAGACTGCTTAGAATCCTATTTTGATCTTAGGCTGTTTTAAAACAAGTTATGCAATTATGACAAAATCATGTGTTCAAGCTACTGTATATAAAAGCTGTGCAATAAAGCTGAGGTTGTCTTCTCCTATTGAGGAAAGGTTCCCCTGATCCTGCTATTTTCTGTCTCTCTTTTCCATCACATGCTGGTCTACTCCCAGGGTCTATAACTATTTTCTAGGCTGGTTCCTTGCATGCCTCACATGATTAAAATATTTAGATGCTCTGGGAGACCAAGGTGGGCTGAGACCCAGAGCTCAGCAGTTGGAGACAAGCCCAGGAAACAGTAAGACACCATTAGCCTTAAAATACAACCCAGTTTCTACTGAAAAAGAAAAGGTAGCCAAACCTTGTTGCACTTGCCAATAGCTGAGCTATTCCAGAGGCTGAGGCAGCAGAATCCCATCAACCCAATAGTTGGATGTTATTGTGTGCTAGGCTGAGGCCATGACACTCTGGGCAAAAGAGCAAGAGTCTGTTTCATAAAAACAATAAAAGAGGGCAGTGCCTGTGGCTCAAGTATTAGGGCGCCAGCCCCATGTTTCATGGTGGCAGGTTCAAGCCCAGTTCAGATGAAAAATGCAAAATAATTATAATGGTGAATGAAAGAAAGAGAGAGAGAAAGAAAGAAAGGAAGGAAGGAAGGAAGGAAGGGAAAGGGGAAAGGGGGAAGGGGGTAGGGGGAAGGGGGAAGGGGGAAGGGGGAAGGGGGAAGGGGGAAGGGGAAAGGGGAAAGGGGAAAGGGGAAAGGGGAAAGGAGAGAAAAATTTGCTTGGCACAGTTTCACAGAGCAAATGAATGATGAAAAGT
>CAUYQV010177652.1:0-16080 GCA_963574575.1 Galagoides demidoff
CGCCTGTGGTCCCAGCTATTTGGGAGGCTGAGGCAGGAGACTCGCTTGAGCCCAGGAGTTGGAGGTTGCTATGAGCTGTGATGCCATGGCACTCTACCCAGGGGGATAGCTTGAGGCTCCATCTCAAAAAAAAAAAAAAAGTTTGAAATTCAGCACCTTAGTGAAATTAAAACAATCCTTTTGCCTCTGAGTGGTACACTCAGGAGGAGCCCAGAAAATGGTATCACAGAAACCTGGCTTGATCCTTATCAGGAATATGGTCTTTAAAAGGTCCTTTCTGGGCTTGGTGCCTGTAGCTCAAGCAGCTAGGGGGCCAGCCATATACACAAGAGCTGGCGGGTTCAAATCCAGCCCAGGCCCGCCAAACAACAACTACAACCAAAAAATAGCTGGGCGCTGTGGAGGAAGCCCATGGTCACAGCTCCTTGGGAGGCTAAGGCAAGAGGATTGCTTAAGCCAAGGAGTTTGAGGTTGCTGTGAGCTGTGACGCCACAGCACTCTACCCAGGGCAACAGCTTGAGACTCTGTCTCGATAAATAAATAAATAAAAAGGTCCTCTCTGATGTCTGAGACTCGCCATCTTCCATTTCATTCATATAGCAAATTGATCATTTATACAGTAATTACTGAGCACCTCCTATGTGCCAGGTACTTTTCAAGACACTGAAGACATAAAAGTGAACTAAACAGGAGCTTACATTCTAATGGGGGAGCAAACGACAACAAATAGGTAAACTCTACTACTATTCAAAAGGGAGCGGGAAGTAAGGGGGGAAAACTCTAGAGAAAGCTAAACCAGAAATATGTAGGTAGTAGAGAAAGACAGAATTTTAAATAAAGTGGTTTATAAGAAGGCCACCTTGGGAGCAACATTTTAGCAACAATTTCTACATCTATTTGTAAAATAAGAAAAGCCTTACTTCATAAGGTTGTTACAAGCCTTGTTAACACAGCATGGGCCTCACCTGCCAGCATATTAGGACTGCTCAGCTTCCATTCCAGACCTACAGGATCTGTATTTTAACAAGGTCTCCAGGTGATTTGTAAGCATATCGAAGTTTAAGAAAAACATCGATTAAATGTTTGTGAGTTTTATACCACATCTGGCATATGACAGACCCTCAGTAGATTAAATAATTCTTGGTTTTCTTTCCCTTGTCTTGACCTTTAAAACTTTCTAATTTTATTTTTTTGAGACAGAGTATCGCTCTGTCACCCCAGGTAGTGTGCTATGTTGTCACAGCTCACAGCAGCCTCAAACTCTTGGATTCAAGTGATCCTCCTTGCCTCAGCCTCCCAGGTAGCTGAGACTACAGGCACCTGCCACAAGACTCAGCTAGTTTTTCTATTTTTGGTAGGTCTCCTTCTTGTTCATGCTGGTCTCAAACACCTGAGTTCAAGCAATCCACCTGTCAGGGCCTCCCTGAATGGTAGGGTGTGAGCCACCACACCCAGCCTAAAACTTTCTAATTGTAATAAAAAACAAAGATAACAATGAGCATCTCTTTAACTAATTATGAATAATGAGTATACCCTGCCACTACTGCCTCGTGGATCTAGCAGAAAATCTGAAAAGAAAACCAAGATGTAGACAGATGTGGGTGATGCACACACAGACTCACTGAAACTCCTGATTACACTAAAGTCATTCTCTCATTGGTAATCAGATCCCAGTTTAGTCTTTGATAACTTTTTTTCACCACCCACAGGTAAGAAGGACACAGAACTTGGGTGTATCCCCTGAGTTTCTGAGATCAGGAGTCTGCCTTAAAAGGATCAGAAGCCAAAACGTTGAGGAGTATCTTCTGGTAATATAGACAAGGTAAAAGTTGTTTAAGGACATGACTAGCAGGCGCAGCATGGGGGCTCACGCCTGTAATCCCAGCACTCCAGGAGGCTAAGGCAGTGGATTGCCTAAACTCAGGAGTTCCAGACCAGCCTAAGCAAGAGAGAAACCCGTCTCTACTAAAAATAGAAAAACTAGCTGGCCAGCTCCCTGCCTGTGGCTCAAGCGGCTAAGGCGCCAGCCACATACACCTAAGGTGGCGGGTTCAAATCCCCAGACTAGGCCCGCCAAACAACAATGATGGCTGCAACCAAAAAATGGCCAGGCGTTGTGGCAGGCGCCTGTGGTCCCAGCTACTTGGGAGGCTGAAGCAGGAGACTCACTTGAGCCCAGGAGTTGGAGGTTGCTGTGAGCTGTGATGCCATGACACTCTACCCAGGGGGACAGCTTGAGGCTCTGTCTCAAAAAAAAAAAAACTAGCTGGCCCTTGTGGCAGGCACTTGTAGTCCCAGCTACCTGAGAGGTTGAGGCAGGAGGATGGCCTGAGCCCAAGAGTTTGAGGTTGCTATGAGCTATGGCGACAGAGCACCCTACTCAGGATGACACAGTGAGATTCTGTCTAAAAAAAAAAAAAAAGACATGACAAGTAGTAAGTAAATAATTTAAGTTGCTAAAGTATTGTTTTTGTTTACAGAAACTCCAACTTAAAATGAGACATAATATAAACCTATATGAAGTTTAATGTAACCTGCCCCCTTCTCCACATAAGTTTGTTTCCTACATTTTCCCTCTCAGTCTTCCTTTTTCTTTTTCCTAGCTAAATATCACAACACACTTCCTTATTGCCTTTCATATTTTCTTCAACCCTTATGTAAATTTTGATTTGAAAAGCAACCTCTGTGGTCTGACTCTTCGCACAAATCATGTTCCTCCAGCGGCCCTAGTTACAGTAAGTACTATAAAAAACAGGCGAAAGCCTCCGGGTTGTCACCTGCTTTATCTGCAAAATGCCCTCCGTAAGGATAAAGGAGAGATGCCCTCACAATTTAAATGATAAGATAAATTGCCCATTTTACATTAGAATCGTGCTATCTTAGCGATTTCAAGTTCCTCTAAGAAATCGTGAAGGATTTTGACTTGAAGCAAAGGGGAACGTTTTCTGGGTGGTGGAAATATAAACTTACTATGTACTTATTTCTAAGAATTTTTTCTATGTTCCTCAAAGCGGGCGGGGTGAGCTGGGAAGAAACTGAAGAGAAAAGCCGGTGCAGGTGACAGCGTACGCCCAATAACAGAAGCTAAAGCAGCCGCCAGCGTCCCTCTGGCTTTCAAGTCCCGGGAGACGCAAAGCCGAGGAGGAGCCCGGGCAGACCCGCCTCTCTTCAGCGCTCTCCCGTCCTCAAGATGGCGACCGTGGCGACAGTCCGGGCACGCGGCGCTTGGCACTCTGGGAGCGGAAGAAAGAGGCCGCGCGGCTGCTGCTGAACCGGAAGAGGAGGAGCTGGGCCTGGAGGAGCCGCTGCCGGGTTTTGCGGGTCTCGGGGAGCCAGGCCTGGCGGGCAGGGTGTGTCGCGATGCCCGAGCTGGCGGTGCAGAAGGTGGTGGTCCACCCCCTGGTGCTGCTCAGTGTGGTGGATCATTTCAACCGGTGAGCGGGCGCGCGGAGTGGCCGAGCCGGGCTGGCGGAGCGGCCGCTGCTGAGTCACGGGCACGCTGGGGATGGCGCGGCGGCCGCGGGCAAGCCAGGGAGGCAGATGGGGCGGTGGGCGGCTCTGACTGTGGCGGGCCCAGACCAGCCTCGGCTAACGGAGCCGAAGTCACCGGCGTTGCGCCCCTGCCCCAGCCGCCAGTTTGGGGCCCGGGCTCTTGTTCGTTTTACCAAAACATGGATGATGCCAGCTTCAGCTGGCCCTGACCCCCGCTCCCAGGCTGGTGCCCATCTGTCACCTGGTCCGCCCCTTTTAATCGAAAAAACTCGGTCTCGTAGGACGGCGCTTCTGTACCTTCTGAAGGCTGTCATTGAAATTCGGGTCTCAGCGCCCTGAAGGCTTCCTGGATAGGTCGTATTTTAACTTGAGAAAACTTCTAAGTAGGACTCTAGTTTGACGCTAGCTTAAAAATGTCAGTAAAGTGTCAGTTTTCTTTTTAAAACGAGACCAGTTACAGACTTTGGCACATTGAAACTCCCGATTACATTAATGAGTGAGTTAAGAAAACTCTACAGATCACCCTGTAAGTTTGTGATTTGAGGGTGCACATCCGCCACCCATCGCTTGTTTTGGAGCTGTTCATCCAGCTAGACCTGTTACACGTGTTCGTAAGTTTTACAAGATTATTACTTTAATTGGCAGATGTTGGGAGCATTTGCTGTAAAGTTATAAAGTATCCATTCTTCTGCTACTTGCTTTGTACAGTTAATTCATCCAGAGCCAGAAAAGGACACTCAGTCCAGGGTGACTGAGGACGTGTGACTTTTCTGCTGTACAGTAGTTACTGTTTTTCTCCCTTGGGATACTAGAGGTGCTAACCTGCAGGTACCTTTTTAAGTCGTATTCAGCCACTTGTTAAGAGACCTAGCTGCTGTGTCAAATAAATGCTGGATTTAAAAAGAACACAGGTGGACTTTTGTAGACCAAAAGAAAAGCCCACGAGTGTGGAATTTTCCTTTGAAGTTTGGGAACTAAATTCTTGATGGGTTTTAAACTTATTTCAAGAAACACACAAAAAATTTCACAGCCACCAAGAGTACAGAATCACCATCTCTTTGATCCAAACTCCAAATTTAGTACACGTTTACAGTTTGCCAACTATGTGTTAAGAAAAATACAATTAAACCAATATGAAACTAGCAACTTTTGAGGAAATGTAGTTTATTTCACAGTGGCCTCTGTCATTCTTTAGCACAGAGTTGTGTTGTTTCTGTGTCTCACATTTGCTAGTGGTTAAAGCAGAATTCTTGAAGACCAATGAAATGAGAGTACGTGAAATACTTTTAACTCCTTAGGGGAAAATCACAGGAGGTTTGAAATGAATTGTGAAGTAAGATTCTGTCCTCTTCTGTGTGTGATTAGTCACCAGCTCATTTCTGACTTCTGTCTAACAAGCCACCCAGAGAGGCCACAAATGGCATACACATCCTCTGACTCAGAATCACTTTCTGAGCCTCTAGACTTTACAAAGAATAAATTATATCTGGGGGGACTTTTAGACGTTGAGCATGTATCTCAGAGGAGAATTAGCAACCTAGAAGAAGGCAGGCCATAAGACTGGTTTCACGCTAGCATCTTTATCCCTGAAAAAGATCTGAGGACAGGAAAAGTTTAAAGGAAAAAGGAGAGCCACAAAGAAAAAATTAAATAAGTTAGTGTTAAATGAGTAATACCTTTAGAGAATGGCATTTGTGTGTGTGTTTGTGTTTTCTTTTTCTATTCCCTTTAATGTAAAGGGCCCTTTCACTTAGCTAGACTTAGTGTTTTCATAAGTAATATTTTAAAATCCTAAGATCTGTAAAGTTTTTATTTTCTTCACTTTACATTTCTATAAAGTTTGAAATTTCTCTCAACTTGTTACAACTTTATAGTCAGTGGTAAGCAAAAACTACCAGTGTGCATTAGTGCAAAGTTCATGAATTATCCTTTATATTAAGAACTAACCTATTACATTTGTTTAGGGATATCACTGGCCAGGTAAACTAAATTGTATTGTGCCATTGGTATTTCCCACTAAGAATGTAACTGTTGAGTTTACATTTCTGTGCACATCTATCCAGACTGATCATCTATTTTTTTCATTTAGAATCGGCAAGGTTGGAAACCAGAAGCGTGTTGTTGGTGTGCTCTTGGGGTCATGGCAAAAGAAAGTACTTGATGTATCCAACAGTTTTGCAGGTAAAAGATAAATTTAAATTTTTCTGAACATGGTTAAAAAAAAACATTTGTTGCTATTTTTTACTACAACCCAGAGATTCTGTTTCACATTTGCTGAAGTATAGTAAAAAGAGCATACAGGCTATAGACTAGACCAGACAGTATTTTAAACTTGTAGGCCATGTGGTCTCCATGGTGACTGCTCATCTCTGCTGTTGTGATGCAAATGCAGTTATAGACAATATGTGAACAAATGAGTATGGCTCTATCCCAGTAAAACTTTATAAAAACAGGCAGCCAGTACAGTTTGTTAACTCCTGGTCTAAACTATTTATGGTTTGGGTAGCAAGGGTAGAGATGGGGAACTTTTCCCCTATATCATGAATCTTTATAAGAATATATCCATGTATTAGTCCTATAATTAAAGCAGCAACAACAAAGAAGACCAAAATGATTGCTAGCATGACTTAGAGACTATAGGTCACCAACTCCAGTGTCTGAAAGACCAGCCACTATATAATTTGCCAGATAGGAAATAATGAGGAAGTGATGGGGCTTTTAAGAGTGTGGCCTTTTGTAAAGGAGATAGCCCCTGTCTCACTATAGGCAGTAGTTGCCAGGTCTCCCAGTTTTTTAAGAGAAGGTAAAGTCTGGATTTCTTTTTTTTAAACTCTCCTAGTTCTTATAAACAACTAAAAAAATGTTTTAGACCAGGCACAGTGGCTCATGTCTGTAATCCTAGCACTGTGGGAGGCCAAGGCAGGAGGATTGCTTGAGGCCAGAATTTGAGACCACTGTGAGCAAGAACGAGACCCATCTCTATAAAAAAAAAAAAAAATAGAAAAATTACTCCCAGCTACTTGGGAGATTGAGACATGAGGGTAAGTGAGCCTAGGAGTTTGAGGTTGCAGTAAACTATGATGATGCCACTACCCGCTACCCCAGGGAACAGAGCAAGATTCTGACTCAAAAAAAAAAAAAGAAAAGAAAAGAAGGAAAATTAACACCATGTTGGATAAATCAAACACATAAGTGAGTCAGATCTGACCTAAGGTCTTTCTTTGTGACCTGCTATCTAGTGGCTTCTGTCTAGAACCCTAACCTAAATCTTACATATTTTTTTCTCCTTAGTACCTTTTGATGAAGATGACAAGGACGATTCTGTCTGGTTTTTAGACCATGATTATCTGGAAAATATGTATGGAATGTTTAAGAAAGTTAATGGTATGTCTTGATTTCCTAAGAAGGCATTAGAGAATGGCATTTATGTGTGTGTGTGTTTTCTTTTTCTATGTTTATTCCTTTTAATGTGAAGGGTCCTTTCATTTAGCTAGACTTAAGTAAGACTAGTGGTAGTGGGGGAATGAGGTAGTGATTAAATGAAAAACTTGAGAAGCAGTTTAAGGCCAGATAGACCCCCTGCGTTTCAGAAGGAGAGGATCTAGCCCTCTGTAACAGAATAGTGGAGATCTATCAAAACCTACTTTCCTAGAGCTTTAGTTCCTCCAGAGTAAATGTATCTCTCTGTCACATGTATTGTTTTCATTTTATTTCATTACACCAACCAACTGCTTCCAAGATGTTTATTCCCACAACACTTATTGTTGCCTTTTATGTGACATGTACTTTTATTTATGTATTGCCTTAGAATTGTTCTCTAGTTGTTTTGATATATGACTCATTTTCTAAACTAACCTGAGATATAATGTCTCTGGATTTCCCACGTTGTTTATTTTCTGAGAATTTTGTTTTGTGTTTTAAATTTTAAAAGTACATCAAGGTTTAAAATAGATGTCTGGAGTCTTAAAAAAGGTAGAGGATGTGCCACTACTGTTTTTATCCTGTTTGAGAGACTCGTGTAGATATTCGTGAAATAATTAAAAGCACTAATTTTTTCCTTCCCAGCCAGGGAAAGAATAGTTGGGTGGTACCACACAGGCCCTAAACTACACAAGAATGACATCGCCATCAATGAACTCATGAAAAGATACTGCCCTAACTCAGTGAGTGTTCTCTGTTTTTAAAACTCTTAAATGATATTGTCAACCAGCTCAAGTAAGCGCATCTTAGAAAGGATTTGGTAGTGAATCAGTTCACTGATTTTTCTTTATAAACTTGTTGGGTTAGTTTGTAGTGTTCTATGAAGTATTCTATAACCTGGTAAATTTGGTAAGTAACAGTTAACACCTGCGAAGTGCCAGGTGTTACTGAATTATCTCGTGTAATCTTGTATATCCTCTTTACAAATAGGAAAACTGAAGTTCAGAATGGGTAGTGGAGCTGGGGTTGAAACTTTGGCTCTCTTGACTATGATGTCTTTGTGCTTAATAACCATAATATGCTACCCCTCTTGGCTTGTTAATAGAAGGGAACAAAAGACAGAGCGAATGATGATACAGTTTGAAGTATGAACTCATTTTTGCTAAAAATTTTGGCTTGTTTCTAATCGAATGAAAGATATTATTAGAGGAATAGCTAAAATTATCAGGTATGGGGTAGTTTATTAAAATGTGTTTCTCTTCCAGGTATTGGTCATTATTGATGTGAAGCCAAAGGACCTGGGGCTGCCCACAGAAGCGTATATTTCAGTGGAAGAAGTTCACGATGTAAGTCACCTTACTGTGAGCCTAGGAGATCAGATTTGCTAATTTTATTATGTGATTTTCTTTTTTCCATTTTCAAGTCAAGAAATCCCTTATATCTCTATAACAAAGGGAAGAGTTTGATCTTAAATTTTTTTCCTTTGATTTTTAATCTCCAAATTTTAGAAGTAGAAATGTAAATTCCCCTTTTAAAAAGAAATTGAGGCCTAAAGTAGTCAAATAATTACCCAGAGATGTTCATAGTAAAGGAGAAGCAGCATCCGGTGAACTAGGTCTTACTCTGATGCAGTGTTCACTGTTGAGCCTCCTCTGTGCTAAGAATTCTTTTCTCCTTGAAGATTCACAGGCCCTGTAGAATAGATCATAGGGTTTCAAACAGAATAAGTCAGAGCTACCAAGAGCTAGCTGGCAAGACCTCTCTGTGAGATCATTCGCTCAGCTCCGCAGCATCCTGTACCTGAGCTTGTGCTTCAAGTACGAAAGTGAAGAGCTACCAGATTATAGCATTTGTCTATTTCCAGGAAAACTGAACTAAAGTTTTAGGTAGGACTTGATGTGAAATTATATACGTGTACGTTTTCTTATGAGCACAGAATATTCAGAGAAGGATTTTGAGGTTGCTCATACACATATACCACCACCCCCAAGGAAACAAGGATTTTTTTTTTTTTTTTTTTTAGTGAGGAGATAAATGAGACATAAGGTTCATGTTATAAGATGAAACTAGGGAAGAATTAATGTCTAAAAAGGCTTGCCATGACATCCTGTAGGCTCATTACAGATTGTGCTGGCATCCAAAGAGGAGGAAGCCCCTTGTGGGTTTTACACTCTCCTGACTACTTCAACAGCTGCCATTCATAGCAGTAAGTACAGTGACTTGCCTAAGGTCCTGCAGCTCCCTTGTTACATACATGGCAGAGGCAGACTTTGAACCCAGGCAGTCGGGCTATAGATCCTGTTGCTTTCATCACTGCCGACCTGCCTGGGAGATATTTTACCTGTGCAGGAGATATGCAGCCTCTTCTGGCACTGGGTCTGAGAAAAGTGTCTCCAGGTCTCATCAGGAAGTCACTAGGTGATGCAGGGGATCATATCCCCAATAGATTCTTTAATTAATTCAGACCACCACAAAGCCACTTACCCTGATTGCATTGTTTTGGTACTCTGATGTCACTTGATCCAAGGGACAAGGGATGGCTAAAAGTCGTATTTTCTGGCATGAGCCTGCCTCAAAAGCAAATATTCTGTATATTGTCCATTCTAGAAAGAACTATATACTTCAAGAATCAACCTAAGACTTCCCTGAGTGTCCATCCCCATGGTAGGCTTAAGGGAATATTAAGATTTTCCTTTAAGCTGGGGTTGGCTCACCCTGTAATCCTAGCACTCTGGGAGGCTAAGGCAGGTGGATTGCCTGAGCTCAGGAATTCAAGATCAGCCTGAGCAAGAGCGAGACACCTTCTCTACAAAAAAAAAAAAAGGAAAAAACTAGCCAGGCTTTGTGGCAGGCGCCTATAGTCCCAGTTAGTCAGGAGGCTGAGACAAGAGGATTGCTTGAGCCCAGGAATTTGAGGTTGCTGTGAGCTATGATGCCATGGCACACTACCCAGGGTAACAGAGTAAGACTCTCTCTCAAAAAATATATATATATTTTTTTTCATTTTTAAAAAAAGATTTTCCTTAAAATAACAATTTAGTGGCTACCACAACATACAAAACCTAGTAATAATGCCCCAGTGATTTTAACTTTGAAGGCTAAGTTTTCAAAGCAAGCCATCCCCAAGTTTGCCATGGAAAACTCTCAGTAACACACCCACGGAAGGAGCTGACTTAAAGCAGAGGCTCAAGATGTAAAAAGGAGCACATGCCTATTTGTTTCCTTTGTTTTAAGTAAATAACTCTAGTTAAGCCTCCTCTCCCAGGATGGAACTCCAACTTCGAAAACATTTGAGCACGTGACCAGTGAAATTGGAGCAGAGGAAGCTGAGGAAGTTGGAGTGGAACACTTGTTACGGTGAGAGACCTTAGCACAGCATTGTAATCACGGGCTGCCTCAGAGGCTGCACGGCGTAAGGAAGTCTTCAGCAGGAGGACGGAGACATGGGTTCTGGTCCTGGCCATCCAGTAACGATTCTCTTGGTCTGAACAAATCACAGTTCCTTTCTGGAACTTTGTTTTCTGTAAGTTGAGGTTGAACGAGGTCATCTCCAAGGTATCTTGAGTTACAGTTTATAACTTTGCAGTTAGCACATCTTGTTCAGTAACTTTAATGTGGACTGTGACAGGAACAGACGGTGAAATAAATGGGTGCAGTGGGTCTGCACACTCCACTGGATATCCTTCCAACAAATGGAGCCCATTTTCTGCAGAAAATCCTGCATGTTGGAATAGGTTTTGTTTTAACATCCTATATCTGGCCCAGGTACAGGGGCACATGCGTGGAATCCCAGCACTTTGGGAGGCCAAAGTGGGAGGATCCTTGAAGCCAGGTTGAGCAACATAACAATGTCCTATCTCTAGAAAAAAAAAATTTTTTTTTTAAATAAAATTCTGTATCTATAAAATCCTTATTTCAAAGGGTTATAGTTTTTATCAACTGATGAGTAATTTCCAGTTTTAAAAATTACTACAGATTGAAGCTGAAATACAGCCTAGAAATACAGGTGAAGAAAATGCCATCCTTTTCAGCAACAGGGATGTCGAGGTGGAGAGCTTCGTAACACAAGGTTACCCAGAAAGTTATTGGCAGATCTTAACTGTTGACCCAAGCAATCTGTTTTTTAAGTGAAAATGGCTTCATTTTAGCTCTCTCTCATAACCATCTTTTGAAAAATGCCCTGTGGTAAGAAGATAAAATATGTGCCCTAAATGAAACCAATATTAAGGTATTTTATACCCAAATCTTTATCAAAGTGGAGAAGTAACATTTTTCTTTTGAAAACCTTCCCCTCCTGACAAAGCTGGTTGTTTTCTTTGGATGGGAGAACGTACATGATTACCTGGTAGCCTGATGCTTTCTCCTGTCCTTCCTGTGGGTTATTACAGAGACATCAAAGACACTACAGTGGGCACTCTTTCCCAACGGATCACAAACCAAGTCCATGGTTTGAAGGGACTGAACTCCAAGCTTCTGGATATCAGGAGCTACCTGGAAAAAGTAGCCACAGGCAAGCTGCCCATCAACCACCAGATCATCTACCAGCTGCAGGACGTCTTCAACCTGCTGCCAGACGTCAGCCTGCAGGAGTTTGTCAAGGCCTTTTACCTGAAGACCAACGACCAGATGGTGGTGGTGTATTTGGCCTCACTGATCCGTTCTGTGGTCGCCCTACACAACCTCATCAACAACAAGATTGCCAACCGGGATGCAGAGAAGAAGGAAGGGCAGGAAAAAGAAGAGAGCAAAAAGGATAGAAAAGATGACAAAGAGAAAGATAAAGATAAGGAAAAGAGTGATGTAAAGAAAGAAGAGAAAAAGGAGAAAAAGTAAAACATGTAGCTTTTTTAATTTGTAAATTAAAATCTTATAAACTAAATCAGTGTGCTGCTAGAGGGTTCTTTTTCACTTTAAGTGCTTGTTAAAAAGCTGTCCTGCTGAGAGCTCTCTGCCTCCGGTCACCCTTGTGGCATAACTCGGAAGTGAATGGATGGAGGGACTGATCTGGAAACTAAACTGCAGCTTCAGCTGCTAAGAGCTGGGGATACGATAGCTCAGGTTCAAGTGGTGTGAGAGAAATGAAGTCAGCATAACATTTTTGGTACTCTTCATTCTTGTATCTGTAAAACCAGGAGTTGAATTTTCCCCATCTTGAAAGACTCTTGGGATCTGGTTCTGATCATTACCAACACTGCTAAATGGAATGCATGAATTCCATATGTTCTCTGCCTCCTCTAACACCTTGAGGTCTGACCCTTCTGAACTCCGTTGAGAATACTATACCACGTTTGGACCCGTAGCTCTGGCATTCTCAGGGCTTGGGACCCAGTTCCATATATTGTTTACCTTCAAAGACACAATTAAATGGCTTGGTTTTTATGTCTGTGTTCTAGTCGTTCTTGACTTTGGGAGTATGATCCGTTGATTTCAGAAGCAACCAAGACACCTTCAATGACACTGCCTAACGGAATTCTTTTGGTATCTTTTATGGAAGAGAGGGTCTCATTCCTTTAAAGGCAGCCCGCTGCAGTGCAGCGAGCGCTCCACGGAGCCTAGAAGACTTGGGTTCTAGTTTGTGCCTCAGATTGCTCAACTGTAAGTGGAAGCTTGAAGTCAGTCACCTCTGTAGTCCCAGGAGTTTTTCAAGAGAGACGTTCATTTAACAGGTCTTAAAATAGCAGGTCTTAAATACATCAGACCACAAGGTTAATAGGCATGGTACTAAGAATGGAACAAACTTCCCCCAACACAGGAATCCTAGAGGAATAAATTACATAAGGTACTTAGGCCAGACACAGTGGCTCAGGCTTGTAATCCTAGCACTTTGGGAGATGGGAAGGTGATTTGAGACCAGGAGTTCAGGACGAGCCTGGGCAATGTTGAAATCCCATCACTATACACAAAAAATTTCAGTTATCCAGTCAGTTATAGTCCCAAGCCACCTGGGAGGTAAAAAAATTTTAATTATCCAGCAGTTGTAGTCCCAAGCTACCTGGGAGGCTGAGGCAGGAGGATCTGCTGACCCTGTGAGTTTGAAGTTGCTGTGAGCTATGAATGTGGCACTGCAAACTAGCCAGGGTGACTGAGACACTTTTTTTAAAAAAAAAAAAAAAAAACTTAAAAGTTACTTGATCATGTGGATATTAGTTTCCTTTGAGCAGTTAGAACCTCCTAAGAGTTGTCAAATGTACTATATGGCTTATTAATGTCAAAGATTTAAGAATGCAATAAAATAGCACAAAAAGTCAGTTGAATCTCAGAAACCACTTCATGAGGTTATAATGTTTCAAAGTAATGGAAACATCAGTTTTCACTGCCAGAGAGCTGGGTGATAGAAATCTAGAAGTGGATTTGGGTTGAGTATCCCTTATCTGAAATGCTTGGGACCAGACATAGTTTGGATTTGGGAATATTGGCATTGTACTTCATGGCTGAGCATCTCTAATGCAAACACTCCAGTAAGCATTTCCTTGGATCCTCATGTGGGTGGTCAGAATGTTTCAGATTTTGGAGCATTTCTAATTTTTAGATTAGGGATACTTTCTTAGTCTATATGAGTGGAAGCTTGCTCTCCTCAGAGGTCACTTCAAGGTAGTAAAAGGAGAACTACAGAGAAAAAGTTCTACTTTTTCAGTGATGAAAAGTCAAGATGGTTGTATCTAACTGCATAAAAGAAAACCGATATCAAAACTTTGCAGTTTTTGGCTGGGGCTGAGTTTGAACCCGCCACCTCCAGCATATGGGGCTGGCGCCCTACTCCTTTGAGCCATAGGCACCACCCAAAACTTTAAAACTTAAGATATATCCAAATGTGGTAGTGTTGGAGATTTGGTTGCCATGTTTCAAATAGGCTGATGTGAGACAAAGTATCTGGACCATCAACCCTCACCAGGGCTGGGCCCAATGACTCACATCTATAATCCTAACATTCTGGGAGGCCAAGGCAGATGGAGTGCCTGAGCTCAGGAGTTTGGGATCACCCTGAGCAAGAGTGAGACCCATCTCTGCTAAAAATAGAAAAACTAACTGAGCATTGTGGCAGGCACCTATAGTCCTAGCTACTTGGGAGGCTGAAGCAAGAGGATCACCTGAACCCAGGAGTTTGAGGTTGCTGTGAGCTATGATGCTACAGCACTGTACCCAGGATGACAGTGAGACTCTGTCTCAAAGGGGGAAAAAAAACATAACTCTTACCAGGGAACAGACAAGAATAAACAGACGGGGGAAATAACCAGCATGGACAGTTCTAAGGCTTTAGGCAAGGGGATGTGGAGAGGCATCCTAAGGAAAGGAGTGAGTCCTGTATGTGAGGATCCAGGATGAGGGCACACTTGAACTGAGACCATAGCAGTGGTTCTCAACCTTCCTAATGCCGTGACCCTTTAATACAGTTCCTCATGTTGTGGTGACCCCCAACCATAAAATTATTTTCATTGCTACTTCATAACTAATTTTTGCTGTTATGAATCATAATGTAAATATCTGATATTAGGGACCCCTGTGAAAGGGTCGTTCAGGTCGTGACCCACAGATTGAGAACCACTGCAGGATTCAGATCTGTCTCTAATAGCTTAAGTGGGGCCTATAAGACTTTCCTAAGGTCCTGTGAAACAGCACAATTGCCATAGGCTTTTACATTTGTGAATGTTCATTGAGTTTGTTAACAGTTTGATGAATGTTTATTGAGCATCTAAAACATGGCAGTACCCAGGCCTTGTTATATTTAATAGTTTGACCTACATATGGGCAAACTTGACCTCTACCTTCCTAACAGGGTCTTTAATTCCTGCTTCTAAAGAAAATAGCTAGTAGCCTGTAGAGTCTCTTAGGCATATTTTCTAAGGCAAAATCGTTGGTGCTGTGTGGTAGGGAAGGCTAGAAGGACTACCTTTGAAGTCTTGCTTATACAAATAGCTGGCTCCCCTGCAAAACCCATGGCCCACACCTGAATAAAGCCTTACAATTATACAATCTGACAGTCAGGGGATGAGATTTCTAAATAACTTTTTTTTCTTTTTTGCAGTTTTTGGCCAGGGCTGGGCTTGAACCCACCACCTCTGACATATGGGGTCAGCGCCCTACTCCTTTGAGCCACAAGCGCTGCCCTCTAAATAACTTTTTCTTTTTCTTTTAAGATGGAGCCTCAAGCTATCCCCCTGGGTAGAGTGCCATGGCATCACAGCTCATAGCAACCTCCAACTCCTGGGCTCAAGCGAGTCTCCTGCCTCCAGCTCCCAAGTAGCTGGAACCACAGGCACCCGCCACAACGCCCGGCCATTTTTTGGTTGCAGCCATCGTTGTTTGGCGGGCCTGGGCTGGGGATTCGAACCTGCCACCTTAGGTGTACGTGGCTGGTGCCTAAGCCGATTGAGCCACAGGCGCCGAGCCACTTTTATTTTTAAAAACATTGAAAAAGTAGTGCAGCGCCTGTGGCTCAAAGGAGTAGAGCGCCAGCCCCATATGCCAGAGGTACAGGTTCAAACCCAGCCCCAGCCCAAAAAAAAAAAAAAATTGAAAAAGTATCCTGATCCCAAGTCTGGATCCCAGCTCCATAGCTGTACCATTAGCTTCAGTTCACTACCTGACACCTTCAGGGCAACTGGTTAGCAGGGTTCAGGCGGATCCTGTATACACATTACAGAAAAGATGGAATTCACTCCTTACTGGTTTTCTGTTTGGAAACATCTGATCTATCCCTCAGCTTAAGGGTTAGTTATCCTTACTGAGAACATATAAACTGTTAGAATTGGAACAAGAGCTTTGGACCAACCAATTAAGTGTTTTTCTTTAATTTTGCTCACTGAAACAGAACAGAAGTAACCCTTCTGAGGGACCACTATATGGTTTCTGCAATGTGGCAGATGCAAAGTAAACCATTCAAGCAGCAACTAGAGACCTAGAATTTTACTCCCAATTTCTGGAGGACTCTTCAGCCATGAGAATTCAACCACATGTAATTATTAATGACTTAAGACAGGTTCTCATAAAAGAATGAAATATTCCATTCACTGGAAAGTTAGGAACAGGCCTTTTATTCTACATTTCCTAACAGAAATATAATATATAAAACATATATATGTATAATATGTATTTAATATATTATATACAGGTTGTCTATAAAGTTCATGTGCAAATTGGGGATAAAACAGACAACTATTTTAAATTACA
>CAUYQV010177654.1:0-10981 GCA_963574575.1 Galagoides demidoff
TCTCCTGAGTAAAGTATCTCAAGAATGAGGGGAAAAGTATACAATGTACTCCTTACTTCTATGAAAGCAACTTATATTTACTCACACTTTCTCATGAAAGCTAGAACACAACTGTAGCCCAGGATGAAAGAGAGAAATGGAGTGGGAAGGGAGGGGAGAAGGGAGGTTTGATAGAGGGAGGGTAAACGGTGGAACCACAGCTATGGAGCATATTGCAAGGGTACAAGTCAAATCTGTCAAGTGTAGAATATAAATGTCTTAACACAATAATCAAGTAAATGAGCGAAAGCTATGTTGATTGGTCTGATGTTACCATGTCAGATTGTATTTAAAAATCAACACATTGTACCCCACATATGCATAGGTGTATTCATGATCTATGTGTATGCGACTTAATTAAAAAAAAAAAAAGATGGGTGGTGCCACTGGCTCAAGGAGTAGGGCACCAGCCCCATATACCAGAGATGGCAGGTTCAGGCCTGGCCCTGGCCAAAACTGCAAAAAAAAAAAATTTTTTTTTCTGCCATTCAGAGCCCCAGTAGAGTTATACTATAAGAAGTGTTTGTCTGGAAAGGATTGCACAAAAAGTCAAATCAGAGGCCTAGTCAGGTTCTTATAACAGGATATATAGCCTCAAAACAGCGCAGGTATGTGTTGAGGTAGTGGGGAGGAAACTGGCAGAGAAGACTGGACTATGGTTGACGGGGAAGTGAGCAAACACATAAAAAAGACTCACTTTTTCTTTCTCATTCTTGCACTTCCTTCTTCAGCATCTTTTACTGTATTATTATAGACTCCAACATCAAAATATTGCTTTTGGAAATGATGCTGGGGTGGGACCAACCCTTCCTACTCTCTGTGCCACTTCCCTTCTGCTCCATCTCAAAGATGGGAAAAACCAACAGGGTGGTAAGTCGTCTGCTTCTCCTCTTGTGAACTCTAGAATAGGTCCCATTCTAGAATAGTCTCTCCTCAGCAAGTCTTTAGATGAACATTGATCCAAATGTCAGCCACATATATAGCTTTCAATTTTCTGGTAGCCACAGGTTAAAAAAAAAAATTTTAATATAAACAGGTAGAAGTAATTTTAATTAATTTTAATATTTTATTTAATGCAATATATCTAAAATATTATCATTTTTACGTGTAATCAACAGAATTAATTATTGAGACATTTTACATTCATTTTTGGTATTAAGTTTTTAAAATCAGTGTGTATTTTAGACTTATAGCACATCTCCATTTGTGCTAGCCACATTTCAGATGTTAAATTTAAAACAGATCACAATTAGTTCCTCCTCAGACTATCAGCTACAGTGGGAACTTATTACCAAAATTTTAGTTGACTAATCTCTAACAAACATTTGAAAGCATGAGACAGAGGTAATTATCTTTTCCCCAATTAACTTTATTTCTTCACTCCTCCTACTCTATTCATGATCTTGTAACTGCTCCCATAATTTACTTCAAGTTTTTTTTTTTTTTAACTTCTTCCTTCAACTACCTTTTTTTTTTTTTCTTTTAATCCTCTCTGTGCTCACTATCCTTGTCTGCTGTGTAGTCCTTCTTCTATGCTTCTCGGTGATTGAAATACTTTGGAATGTACTTCATATCCCTAATTATGACACTGATGTGACAGAGTTTTCATCACATGGTTCCAAAAAAACAAGAAGAGCCCATATTATTGATGTCCTCTTGTGTACGTCACAATGAGCATATCACACAAAATCAGTATATAACCACTATTAGTGTCTGACTGTGATAAGTATTTGTCAAGCTTTTACTATGCTGTCAATAGTGCTAGTAAACTTCTGGTATTTACTAAAATGTTTCTTAAGTTACTTTGCCTGACCAGTCTTTCATAGCAATTTTTGAACTTAAATCAAAATACATTTTAGGAAAAGTAGATTGTTTGCTACCAAACAGACGTCTTTTTCATTATCTCATTCACGTGAAAGTGTTGATCTAAAATTTTAATTTGTTCAGTATCTTTTATGTCAAACACCCCACCTCCTGACAGCAGGAAATACCACCCCAAACAACCAATTTCAGGTGTCTTGTTTCAGGGTTGTCTGGATAATAAGTAGGTACATGGTAACAGCAGTGATTTGGAATGATACCATTCCTGCTGGGTGACTGTGGTGTTAGCAGGAAAGATTCAGAGTTTGCTTGCAGCCAACGTGAGACGTGGTATTCTAATATGGGTCGGAGATATGGTATGTTTATGGTAACATCATGCCTCTCCAAGTTGGTGTGTCAAGCAAATGTTTGTTAGGATTGCTTTTTACAATCCTTGCCTTTGGCCTGAAGTGTTTACACAGAAATCAGAGCTGCTTTACAGTTAAGGAGCAGATGCTGGAGCACATTCGGTTAACGCCACCCAGAACGCAGGAAGCAATGAACAACATGCTTGAACTGAATCTTAAACGTTCTAGGATACAATTGCTGGCAATCAAAACAGTTTTCACTTTATTTTGTGTACTTTGATTTTTTTAATCCCTTCCAGAATACTACAGGAAAATGACTACTCAACTGAGTTGACAATGGGACTGAGTTATGACAAGCCCGATTTTCACCTGCATGTTTTGATGTGGGAAAAAGAAACCTTCAAATTCTCATAGTGGTCCAGGGCACAGGCTTTGATCCTTAGGGCTGTGGGGAAACATTCTTCAAGAGTACAATGGAATGGCTCGGCACCTGTGGCTCAATCGGCTAGGGCGTCAGCCACATACACCTAAGGTGGTGGGTTCGAATCCCCAGCCTGGCCGCCAAACAACAATGATGGCTGCAACCAAAAAATGGCCGGGCGTTGTGGCGGGCCCCTATAGTCCCAGCTACTTGGGAGGCTGAGACAGGAGACTCGCTTGAGCCCAGGAGTTGGCGGTTGCTGTGAGCTGTGAGGCCATAGCACCCTGGGGGGGGGGGGGATAGCTTGAGGCTCTGTCTCAAAAAAAAAAAAAAAAAAGAGTACAATGGAAACAGTCTTCATGAGTACAACCTTAAGGATTTTGAAACTAACCAGACTGAGATTTAAATACCAGCTCTATTATTTATTTATTTATTTATTTATTTATTTATTTATTTATTTATTTATTTATTTATTTTGAGACGGAGCCTCATGCTGTCCCCCTGGGTAGAGTACCATGGCATCACAGCTCATAGCAACCTCCAACTCCTGGGCTCAAGCGAGTCTCCTGCCTCCGCCTCCCAAGTAGCTGGGACCACAGGCGCCCGCCACAACGCCTGGCCATCTTTTTTTTTTGGTTGCAGCCATCATTGTTGTTTGTCGTCGGGCCCGGGCTGGGGATTCGAACCCGCCACCTTAGGTGTACGTGGCTGGCGCCTTAGCCGATTGAGCCACAGGCGCCGAGCCATTGAGCCACAGGCGCCGAGCCCAGATCTGCATTCTTAATGTGATTTCATAATGTTTCATTTTAGTATTTTAATAAAATTATATTTTGTCCTTATAGGAAAGACTACTACCATGAGCTGTAGCTATGTAGTGTGTTTGAAAATTAATGTTTACTTTAGGACTTGATCATTCATTCATCACTCAGTGTCTATTGAGTCCTGGTGTGCAGGGAGCTGTGTGAGATAAAAGTGATGGGGTAATTGCAGCCTCAGAAAATGATAGAGGTATTTCTGTTATGACCATTAGAAGCAAGCAGTGGTTCTCTTATCAATGCCTTGAATATTCTTCATACTATCTTTTGGGATAGTTCTAGTGGACCCCCTGTGAAGAGAGGAGTGAAAAGATCTAGTGTTTCTTATCCTCAGGAACTTGGGAATTATCAAGAACCCTGGAAATAGCCATTGTGAAATCTCTTAAAAAGCAGCTATTTTATACTGTTAATTTTAATGAACTTTCTTTGGTATTTTAAGGCAATGAATTTCCAAGGGAGATTAAAGTATCTTCATGGACAGAGAAAGAAAGGGAAGGATGGATCAATACTTCCGCCTCAGTTGGCTTTGTTTGCAATAGCTACTCCACTTCAGCCACCATCCATACTTGAAATCCGAACCAAAAATTTCATCTTTAGAACCAAACACAAACTAGACTTTACACCTACTGGTTGTGATGCTAAGTGAGTGAGACTTCTTCAGTTTTATTTCTTCACTTCACTCTCAGCATGTAAAATTGTGTAGATTGTAATAATTGTTTATTATTATTTCATATGCTCTCAGTATAGCTTTCTAAAGTAGAATAATTTCATCAGGCTCAAAAATCATCTTATTATTTTATATTTTTTTATATTATTTGCCAGAAAAAAAAAAATGTGCTTATAAGTAAAGTTAATCCTTATTTTTTGGGGGGGCGGGGGGGAGGGCTGGATTTGAACCCACCACCTCTGGCATATGGGACCTGCACCCTACTCCTTGGAGCCACAGGCACTGCCCAAGTTCATCCTTCTGATGACATTTGTTATTAGTTTGTTTTACATTTTTAAATTATGCAAATGTGATTTGATTTCTAACCCTAGGAGTTTAGTAACCTTTAGAAAATTATGAAGTGGAATCTGGTATTAAGCATTTTATCTCATCAAAATATATCGATGTTTTTCTCCTTTCTAATGTAGGAATGAAGAGAGCTAATTTGAAAAATCTTATTCCCCAAAAATGTAATATAAACATCCTAAATTTTTATCAAACATTTTGTTTTACTTGTAATTTTCCTTGGTTAGATTTATTTTTAGCCATACTAACTGTCATGGTTTTCTTTAGGAAAAAAATAGGCTAAAACTGAAATTTCCAGCCATAAGCAAAAGAGCAATTTACACAGATGTGTTTAATTTTTTCTACCTAATGATGTAAAATTCTGAATTTCAAGTTGAAAATGTATTGCAGAAAATAACATATAGCCAATGAATTGATCTCACTTACTTCATTTATTTTAAATCTTACTTTATCCTTATTTTACTTTTTTTAAAAAGAGGGAAAATTGTTTTGGGATATACTGAAGAAGAACTGTGCACAAGAGGATCGGGCTATCAGTTTGTTCATGCTGCTGATATGCTTTATTGCGCCGAGTCCCATATCCGGAGTAAGTCATAGTTCTTATGAACATATCAGGAAAAGCAGCGTGTGTGTGCTTTAGTACATGTGTCAAATTACTACATAAGATAATGCATTTAGGTGAACTATTTGGATAAATGTCACTGTGTTATAGCATTATTTTTGTATATGTATAACCAGACTTATATTCTTTCTTTATTAACTGCCTTATAGCTGCAGTTAATGTCAGAAATATAGCAGTTTACTACAGAAATGAGTATTTTGGCCCATAAAGGTCTGCTCAAGAATTTTTCAGTGGCATCATTTAAAATTCATAAATCTGTGTTTGATTTAAACTTTAAAATAATAAAGTAATAGGCTTTTGGGAAACTGTTTAAAACCCAACAGTTTTTTTTTTTTTCTTCTCTACCCCAGTTTATACCCTTAACTTCGTTTTATTAGAATCATCTGAATGGTTTGTCATCTTCCCTTTAATATTTTAAATAATACATATAGTCTGAAATAGGAAAAAACAACTCTGAAGAACTATTTTCATGCCCTTTAATGTACTGGGTTACTCAGTCATCTTTGGTGATAAATGAAATGCGTCCAGAAACATTTCAGAAGGGCTTTGTCTCAGGGATTTTCTTTAATATATTATTTTGGGAATTGATAATTTTCTTACTTTGTTTCAGTGATTAAGACTGGAGAAAGTGGCATGATAGTTTTCAGGCTTCTGGCGAAAACCAATCGATGGACATGGCTCCAATCTAACGCGCGTTTAGTTTATAAAAATGGAAGACCAGATTATATCATTGCAACTCAGAGACCTCTAACGTAAGAACAGGAGCTTGTTTTTGTTTTTTACCAACAGTTTCATTTATAAGTCCTCTTACTTGGAGTACCCAACCTTCTTTATTTTCCCTCTGCTGAACATTGGAAAAGTTGTTGTCTTGGGCCATACATTAAATACACAAGCACTAAGGAAAGCTGATTCACCACAGATAAGCAAAAAAAAGTCCTCAAAACTCAGCATGTGGCCTGTGGGCTATAGGTTGGATACCTCTGTCTTACATGAAGAAAATAATCGTAAGAGAATTGAGTGTGGAAATAAAAATTGAAGATAATATGTCTAGAAAGAAGAGAGCACAGGAAAGAGACGCTGAGAAGTTAGGTTTAACAAACATTATTGAGTAACTAAATATGTGGAGATACAGAAAGAAAATAATCAAAGAAGACTGCAGGGTTTTATCCTGGGCATATGAAGGACAGATGAAAATAAAAGAAAAATATAACAACACTTTGTTCTACATTCTCTACATTCTTTAAGCACGACAGTGATTTGTAAGAGTTTCTTAATATATTTTGGACACAAGTCCTTTGTCAAATATTTGTATTGCAAAAGTTTTCTCCCACTTTGAAGAACTGATTTTTATATGTAGCTTGAGGTCAGGGTCAAGATTGATATTTTTTCCCCCTTACATGTGTATCCAGTAGACCAGTAGCATTTATTGAAAAGGTCCTTTTTTCCCCACTGCACTGATTTCAGTCAGAGGATTTGATTTATCTGTGATTCTGTCTCTGGACTCTTTATACTAGCTCCATTGATTTGGTTGTCTATTTTACCCCAACATCGCATTGTCTTAGTTATCCTATCTTTGTGATAAGTTTTTATATCAGAGTGGATGTCCTTATTTTGTTTGTTTAGCTCTTTTTTTTTTTTTTTTTGAGACGGAGCCTCAAGCTATCCCCTTGGGTGGAGTGCCATGGCATCATAGCTCATAGCAACCTCCAACTCCTGGGCTCAAGCGAGTCTCCTGCCTCCTCCTCCCAAGTAGCTGGGACCACAGGTGCCCGCCACAACGCCCGGCCATTTTTTGGTTGCAGCCATCATTGTTTGGCGGGCCCGGGCTGGGGATTCGAACCCGCCAGCTTAGGTGTACGTGGCCACAGGCGCCGAGCCTGTTTAGCTCTTTTTATTGATCTTCCAGATTGCCTTGGTTCTTCTTTACCCTTTATACTTCCACATACATTTTAGAAATCAATTGTCAGTTTCCACCAGAAAATAATGGGAATTTTGAATGGAATTACATTAAAACTATAGATCATTTGGGCAGAATTAACATTTTTATAATACTGAATCTTCCAGTCCATGAATGTGTTGAATGTATGTATGTAAGTATTCCTATAAATGCATGACAATGTATAATATATACCTGTGTGTCTGAAAACATGGGTATGTATGTACCCCTACAAATTTATGCTTTCTGTCTTGATGACTGTTAACTAGAAGACCATCAATTTTCTTAGTTTCTCCTGGGATCCAACCTTCAGTTTACTGATTTTTTTCCTATTTTATTTTTGTTTTTCCTTTTTATTTATGTCTATTCCTTATTATTTTCTTCCTTCTACTTTATTTGGGTATAATGCCTTGTTTCCAACTTTTCCTTTTTAGATAGATATTTAAATTCGTATCAGTTTCTCTTTAAGTATATGTATGTCTTTGGTATGTCTTTTATTTTTATCTTTCACTTAAAAATATTTGCTAATTTCCATTTTTATTTCATTCCCAAATTATTTAGGAACATAGTGTTACTATACTTTTTAATGTTGGGGATGTCTCTAGTTGTCCTTTTACAAATTGACTTTCAGCTTAATTCCATTGTAATCAGAAACATTTTCTAAATGGCTTCAGTCCTTTGAAAGGATTTCAGTCCTTTGAAATTGGTAGTGCCTTATTTTATGATCTAATATATAGTCAGTGTTGGTAAAATATTCCATGTGCTCTTCTAAAGAATTCATGTTCTATTGTATACTCTTTATGTAATCAGTGGTCTAGTTTGTTAATTATGTTGTTCATATTTCTAAACATCTGTGATCCTTGTGTGCTTGTTCTATTAGTAACAAAGAGGTTAGTTATTTGCTTTTTCTTATTACTAATGAGGCAGGGCATCTCTGTATCTTTTAGGACATTTTTCTTTTATGAATTGCCAGTTCATACCACTTACCTGTTTGTCTTTTGAATAGTTTCCTCTCTTAGACTCATTAGAGCTCTTTAATTACATAATATTGTGGATATATATTTTATATATACTAAATTATAAATATGTATGTCACAAATATTTTCTCTATGCCTTAATTTATGAATTCTTTTTCAAAATAGAGTTTTCACTTTTTTATTGCTAATTATGCCAGTCTTTTCCTTGATACCTTCTGGGTTTTATGTTTTATTTAAACATACCTCTAATTCCTAAATTCTTACCATTCTTTTTTTATATTTGTATCTTTATTCCACACACTTTTTCTTTTTTTTTTTTTACAGGATGTCAGGTTAAGGATATAACCTAACCATGGAATTAATTACTATACTAAGTTTTAGGAAAAAATTCTAAATCATGTAAATGTTTGTCTAAGAAACAATTCTGTGATACCAGGCATGAGAATAATTTAGGTCAAAATAATAAAATAAATTGTATATTCCCCAGTATCAAACCCAATTACAGTGAATTTTGCTTACTGTTTTTCTTTTTTTATATTATTTTAACATGTTTATACAAGAGAAATTTTCCTGACATATGTTGACTTTCTTGTACAAATTTTAGAGAAGAAGAAGGAGCAGAACATTTGCGAAAACGAGGTACAAAGTTGCCTTTTATGTTCACCACTGGAGAAGCAGTGTTGTATGAGGTAACCAACCCTTTTCCTGCCATAATGGATCCCTTACCAATAAGAAATAAAAACGGCACTAACGGAAAAGACTTTGCTATCAAGTCAACTCCAAACAAGGACTCTCTCCATCCTAGTTCCCTCCTGGCTGCCGTGATGCAACAAGATGAGTCTATTTATCTCTATCCTGCTTCAGGTACTTCAAGTTCTGCACCTTTTGATAGAAATTTTTTTAATGAACCTATGAGTGAATGCAGTAGTTGGCAAAACAATATCACACCAGTGGGAAGTAATAATGTCCTGAAACATGAGCAGATTGATCAGTCTCAGGAAATGAATCCAGCATTCTCTGGAGGTCACACGGGTCTCCTTCAAGATAAAAGTAATGACTTGTACAACATTATGAAAAACCTAGACATTGATTCTGAGGATATCAAACACATGCAGGATGACAAATTTTTCAGAAATGACTTTCCAGGGGAGGTTGATTTCAGAGACATTGACTTAACAGACGAAATTCTAACATACATCCAAGATTCTTTAAATAAGTCTACCTTTATATGTTCAGGTTACCAAGAGCAACAGTCCATGGCTCTAAACTCAAGCTGTATGGTACAGGAGCACCTACAGTTAGAGCAGCAGCAGCAGCTACAGCATCACCCAAAGCAATTGGTAGTGGAGCCACAGCAACAGCTGTGTCAGAAAATGAAGCATATGCAAGTTGGTGGTGTGTTTGCCAATTGGAACTCTAACCAGTCTCTGCCTTTCAGTTGTCCTGAGCAAGGCCTACAGCAGTATAATGTCTTTTCAGACTTACATGGGACCAATCAAGAGTTTCCCTACAAATCTGAGGTTGACACTATGCCTTATACACAGAACTTCATTTCTTGTAATCAGTCTGTGTTACCACAACATTCCAAATGTACAGAGTTAGACTTTCCCATGGGGAGTTTTGAACCATCCCCCTACCCCACTTCTTCTGGTTTAGAAGATTTTGTCACTTGCTTACAAGTTCCTGAAAACCAAAGGCATGGAATAAATCCACAGTCAGCCATAGTAACTCCTCAGACAGGTTATGCTGGGGCCATGTCAATGTACCAGTGCCAGCCGGAATCTCAGCACACCCACGTGGAGCGGATACAGTACAATCCAGGAATTCCAGGCCATCAGGCATTTTTAAACAAGGTAAGGGCTTTATCAAACTGATACCCTTTCAGTGATTCTTCTTATAAAGAAATAGACATGATTTCAATGATTTTTTTTTATCATTGATTTAATTATCTGTAAGATTCATGGAGATAGCATATTTTAATTATAACTGTGGTTACTTTTAATGAGCTTTTGCTTTTTTCATTATTAATGTAAGTGTATCATTTACCTGAATAATGAAGGAAAAAGAAATCACAGGCTAAAGCAACATGAATATGTCCTTAATGTAATACAGCCTAAATTACTGGGTGAAATTAGTTAAGGTATTCTATTTAAAATAGTGACTTTGGGCCTCACGAGTTGGCACACACCTATAATTCTAGCACTGTGGGGGGCTGAGGTAGGTGGATCACTTGAGCTCAAGAGTTTGAGACCAGCCTGAGCAAGAGTGAGACCCTGTCTCTACTAAAAATAGAAAAAAAAAAAAAAAAAAAAACTATCTGGGCATTGTGTTAAGCACCTGTAGTCCTAGCTAGTCAGGAGGTTGAGGCAAGAGGATTCCTCAAGCCCAAGAATTTGAGGTTGCTGTGAGCTACGATGACACCATGGCCCTCTATCCCAGGCCACAGAGTGAAACTCCGTCTCAAAAAAAAGAAAAGAAAAAGAAATAGAACTTTGATTTTTTTTTTTTTTTTTTTGGAGACGGAGTCTCATTTTGTCACCTTAGTAGAGTGCTACGGCATCAGTGCTCACAGCAGCCTCAGACTCTTGGGCTCAAGCGATCTTCTTGTATATGTGCTGCCATCTTCTTACCTCAGCTTCCCAAGTAGCTGGGAATCTAGGTGCCCACCACAATACCTGGCTAAATTTTTTTTAGAGACTGGGTCCCACTTTTGCTCAGGCTGCTCTCAAACTCCTGACCTCAAGCAGTCCACTCACCTTGGCCTCCCAGAGTGCTAGGATTACAAGTGTGAACCACTGTGCTCAATCTATTC
This sequence comes from Galagoides demidoff, assembly GCA_963574575.1. Lineage (NCBI taxonomy): Eukaryota > Metazoa > Chordata > Mammalia > Primates > Galagidae > Galagoides > Galagoides demidoff. The sequence continues at coordinate 10,803 of CAUYQV010177654.1, forward strand.
TTTTTCATTCTTTTTTTTTTTTGGAGACGGAGCCTCAGGCTATCCCCCTGGGTAGAGTGCCATGGCATCACAGCTCATAGCAACCTCCAACTCCTGGGCTCAAGCGAGTCTCCTGCCTCTGCTTCCCAAGTAGCTGGGACAACAGGCGCCCGCCACAACGCCCGGCCATTTTTTGGTTG
>CAUYQV010177655.1:0-15747 GCA_963574575.1 Galagoides demidoff
TAAACATTCTGATACAAATATCTTTGTTGTAATGCGATTTTTGGTTGTCTGGGAATATACCTAATAAAGGAATTGCAGGGTCAAACAGCAGGTCTATTTTTAGTTCTCTAAGTGTTCTCCAGATGTCTTTCCAAAAGGAACATATTAGTTTACTTTTCCACCAGCAATGTAGGAGTGTTCCCTTTTCTCCACATCCACGCCAGCATCTCTGGTTTTGGGATTTGGTGATATGGGCTAATCTTACTGGAGTTAGGTGATATCTCAAAGTAGTTTTGATTTGCATTTCTCTGATGATTAAGGATGGTGAGCATTTTTTCATATATCTGTAGGCTGTGCTCTGATCTGTTTTCTCATTCTCAATAAATATTCACTTTTGTACCTTGTCTTAGTCTATCCAGGCTATTATAATAGAATACCATAAACTGGGTAGCTTATAAACCACATAAATTTATTTGTTATAGCTCTGGAGGATAGACATCTTGGATAAGGATGCCAGCACAGTCACCTTCAGGTGACGGCCCTCTTCAATGTTCCTATGTGGCCATCTTCCTTCTGTGACATCATGTGGCAGTAGGGGCAAGAGAGAACACCAAAGACTCTTTATAAGGTGCTAATCCCATTCCTGGTGCTCTACCCTCATTCACAAATTGTCACATAAGACTCCGTCTCCAACTACCATCATGTTGGGGTTGGATGCAACGTATTGAATTGGAGGGAACACAAATACTTATCTGTAACATTCCACAATTTGCCTTCAAAAATTCATATCCTTCTTACATGCAATATATGTCCATTTTATCCCATCAGCCCTAATCACCTCCTTAAGGTGTCACTCTAAATGCAATCACACTAGATATTAGGTTTCATATGTGGATTCTGGGGGGCACATATACATATAATCTATAGCACACCTACAGATGCACACACATATATAGAACTAATACTTTTCTATTTTTTTTACTATTTTTTACTTAAAAGGACTAAAATTACGGGATTTAGTCTCCACAAAAACCCAAATTTGTCCGGCTCTGCACTTTGTTGATGTCCTGCCTTAAGGACTGTCTTCTTTCCCAACCTCTTTGCCAACTATGACAGAAGCAACTCTGGCACACAGAGATTACCCAAGTGCATTAGGGGACATTCTGAGCCCAGTGACTAGGTGCTGAATGATTTCCTGCCCTGTGGGCAGCAGGAGGTTCCTCTATGTATTGATAGATAGAGTGGTATTGCCAGGCCTAGGGAGGGCTCCTCCAGCCTCTGAGATGAGTTGGTATTTCTGTGTCATCAGCGAACAGCTTGGACAGTTGGGACCTAAGGGCATTTTTGACATATCAGATGGGTCTTCCTGTTGATTTGAGCACGCAGGAACATTGAGTCTAGGCACCCTGGAATATCAATTAAAGAATGACCTGGTACTCTGGGTTGGGGGAAATCAGCCCAACTGGTTTAGTGACTTTTGAAATTCCATTAAGCATATTAAATTGATTCAATTACTGCCTCTCAATTTACCAAATATATGGAAAGAAAAAATAGGCCTAAGGAGTTTTTTTAAGCATCCTAGAAAAAATTTTTTATTCCTATTTTGTAGGATTTTTTTTCTTTTTCTTTTTCTATTTTCCTAATTAGAATGGTCTCTCATTCTATAATGATTATTCCAGTCATCTCTTCCTCTCAGGCCCAAGGATACAAAAAATTGGATTCACTTATTCTCACTTCACAGCTCTTATCCAAGAGCAGAAAGAATCATGAACATGAAATTATTTCAGGTGAAGTAAAGTTAATTGAAAGAATAAAGAAAACCAGGTATAATTCAAGTGTGATCTCTGTTTTATGACAGCATGCCTTAGTGGGGGAATAATCACGGCAAGTCTTTCAAATATCGACCAATTATTTATATGGAGGTTTTTAAAATTTATACCTATATTTTTCCTTCAAAGAGGAAGTATTTTAAAGGAATAGAAAACTTTAGTAGAACAAATGTTTAGCAGGTTATTTTTATTGACTCATTGGGAGATAAGAAAACTGGAAAAAGCAATGCTGGTTTTATTATGTGTATAAAACAGTTATTAAGGAAATTTGTGAGAAATAATTATTTTCTCCAGTCTTCTTCTTTTTCACCCCCTGGCTTTCACCTCACATTTGAAAAGCTATTAATTCCATCAAAGGGTGAGCACCTGAAGAGAGAATTAAGCCCCTCTCTGACCACTCAGGAAGGATAACTCTAGTGTTACACCGCATGGAGCCAAGACCTCCTAGGTCTGTTGCCAAATGTGAAGAAACCAGCTCCAGAGCTGGATTCATGGTGAAGTAAAGCAACTTAAGCTTCTGCTCTCTCCCTTGCATAGCCACCTTGAAAGACAAAGAGAGAGGTTCTAACAAGGTGCCAGCTGGTTGCATCCTATGGCAAAAGTAGAATACTGTCTTAGATTTTTAAAAATAAGTTCTCAATAATATATCTTTATATAGTATTACTAAGTTGTGAGCCTAAAAGAAACTTTTATAAGCTATTGATAATTAAAATTTGATTGATGTTCATCATGGATAACTAATTTGTCTTTTTTTCGATAGAAAATGGCATTACAAAAACATTGTCATAGGAAGAGATGGTCACAGAGCAGGTGGACAGAAAGTGTAGAAAATATTATAAAAATGTATCCATTTGCTAACATTTAAGAATATAAATTTTCTAGATTTTATAATGCTAATAATACTAGCCAGTTTTCATCGAGTTTACAATTTCTTATGATTTCTTTGCTCACTTTAGAATGTTACTTCCACATCTAATTCTGTAGCAGCAAATATGTGTTCTTTTTCTTAAAGAGGGCTCCCAAATTGCATGGGCGTTAGAGACCACAAAACCTGGAACCACTTGATCAGGAGGGTTTTCAATTGCATAGACTGTGATTGAGAATTAGAGCTTTTAGCCAGACAGCCTGGGTTCACATCTCACCCTTCTGGATTTCTAACTATATGACATGTGGCATGTTCCTTAAATTCTCTAAGTCTGACCTGGTAAGTTGAATGACATCACTATCCACTCATAGGTTCAACAGGATAATATAAAAATGAAAGGGGGTATGTGAATGGAGTTGGCACAGTCCAAATGGCCTTTCTGTTTCTTAAATATATAAAGCCAAAACAAAACATTTTTTTCTTCTTCAGACTGACTCCTTTTTCCTCCCTCATCTTGTATTAATGTTAATGTAGTTATGCTAATCACATACCAAGGGGCTTCATGCTCTATATCTAGACCTATCAGCCAATTATATTGACTTTACTTTCAAAAAATGTCCTCCAATGACAATTTCTCACCACCACCACCTTTGCTGCCCTAGTCAAACCTCTGATGTGTGTGTCTGTCCTGCAACATTCCCCAACTGGTCATCTTACTTCTAGTTTTACTGCTGTAATGGACAGAATTTTTGAGTCTCTCCAAAATTAAGATTCTGAAACCCTAATCCCACAATGTGATGGTGTTTAGAAGTGGGACTTTTCAGAGGTGATTAGGTTATGAGTTCAGAGCCTTTGGGAATGGGATCAGGGTCCTTATAAAAGAGACCCAGAGAGCTTGTGGTTCCTTTTGCTCTGTGAGGACACAGCATGAAGACAGCCACCTCTGAAACAGGAAGTGGATCTTTACCAGACCTAGAATATGCCAGTACCTAGAGCTAGGACTTCCCAGCCTCCAGAACTGTGAGAAAGTGAAGTGATGTTTAAGCCACCTGCTCTGTGGCATTTTAGATATAGTTACCCTAACTGAGTAAGATAGCTCTCCTTCCATCCAGCCCATCCTCTTAGTCCCCTCTTGCCTCTTCTAAGCCATCTATTGGCCTCTCGCTTGCTCTTCTAAAGCTTTAGTTCTCTGTCTCTATTACCCCTGCCTGACTCCACTTCTACCTATTATCAATGTAGGCTCCTCAGTCACTTTCTCCTTCATTGGAGATGCTGGACAAGAGTCCATACTTCCTACTGGAATTGGAGACCCAACCTAGAACAGGCCAAGTCTCTATTTCTTAGACTTTTATACTCATACCCTATGACATACAAACCTCAGATAAACCTACTTCTTCCTGACATTTTACCTTGTCCTCCAGCTGAAACATATCACCTAAAAACTGGAATATTCCTGAGACCTAACTCCAATATCTTATTCTGTGACAAAATTGCTCCTGTTTTTAGCTCTTCACCTCTTCTACCACTCCTCTTCTTTGACTCCACTGGGTCTTCTAATCCCTGTACTTTGCCTTTGATTCCAGTCTTCCCATCCCCTGTGGAGTCACTGTTTCCTATCCAGTCTACATTCCATGGTACATCACAGTGACTTTTACTTAGGTAGGAGTTCAGTTTTGAGGGATAGGGCAAGGTGGGGAGGTGACATTATGCCAATACAACCATTTGCTTCCTTATCCTTGATAGTTGAGCAATTAGAGGAAATCAGGGAGCCATAACAAATACAGAGATTCTTCAATGGGGAAATCCTTTGGGAGTGAGTGTGTCTTCTACTGATTATTTTTATAGTTGTCCACAGTAATTACTGCAAACCTTCAATCAGCATTTCTTTCAAACTATCATTATTTCTGCTTTCTTTCACTATCCAATTGTTAACTTTACCTCCTTCACAAATAAAAGGATTAAAGATTGAATACCTTAAATTTATTCAAATAATAGTTATTAATAATCTACTATTTGTGGATATCTTTAATTTATTAAATAAATTATTATTAAAATCTGTATTTGCTGGGCACTGTTCTAAGCACTCGGGATCAGGGTATATTATTGCATTAGTTAGGCAAAGCCCCTACTCTCATCTTTAACTTTCCACTACCTATCCAAAATATATTCAGAAACTATCCAATAAATCTGTTGAAGTGCCTACTTAATGCCAGGTATTTTTCTTGAGGAAAATAAATACAACAATAAAGAGAATACATATAAAGTAATCTTATCTCATAAAATTTTCATTTTCGTGGGGGCATGGAGACAGAGAAATAGTAAAAATAAATAAATGTGGAGGTTTATTTATATATATTACATATACACACTGTAAATTTTATGTATGTGTGAATGTACACATACATGTATACATATGTCAGGTGAGCAGGGTAAAGGGGATGTCAAGGAAGTGGCAAGGCACAGAATGTAAAATCAATAAAATCACCTTTTCTTTAATTTAAACAATTTTCAGAGACCACAGTCAGCTTGTAAAGAATGGAAATGAGATAACCAAATTTCACATTCTGTACTGGAAAACAGCATTGATGGGAACATAATAAGCTGATGAAAGATGGAAAGGCTGACAGACCCTCTTCTGTTTTCTTCTTTGCCCAAGGGTCAGGGTTCAAAGGTTCTAGACTATAAGCTGTCAGATTAACAAATATTTCAAAAGTTTTAGGTCCACATGAATTCTGTGATCCCTAAAATTAGGACTGGCCTCACACACGTTTCTAAGCCTCCTCCATCTGGCCATCTGCACCTCCTTTTCCAGCTTTCTATGCCACCAAGCAAGAGAACACAGCCATCTGCCTTCAGCAAGTACACCCAGTTGCCTTACAGACAGATTTCCATGAATTTCAAACAAAACAAGAAAAAAGAAGAAAGAAAAGGGATGGACTTAATATGCTTTTCTCAACACCCACCTATCAGTTTCCTCACTAAGAGTTCTCAGCATATGTTTATTAGTTGCTATGTTTCATTGTACTATTATTCTAACCCCAAACAGATTTTTGCCTTAATTGTACATTTCTAAGTTTAAAAAGCTCTTATTTCTTATGTAAGTTGTCCATACATAATGGAAACATATAGTAGAATTATGATGATGTTTGGCCTCCTGGAATCCATCCAGCCTTCTCTAACAGTACTTCAGTTTCCCTCTGAACAATTAACAATTTCCCCCTCAACCTTCATATGGCTTATAGAGGACCTGACTCAAATCTCAGCTACAGGATGGACCTGTGATATGGACCTGAGCAAATAGAAACTACAATTGTTTTGAGGGGAAAGTTGATCCATGAAGTTCATAAGACTTAAGTAGCTGAGAGATAGTGAACATTTGGCTGCCCCCAGCCAAATGTTGGTGAGGAGGAGATGCACTAAAACTCTCCTACACTGCTGGTTGGAGTGAAAAATGATGCAACCACTTTAAAAAACTGTCTATTTTTTTTTCTTTTTTGGGGGCAGGGCACAGTGGCTCATGCCTGTAATCTTAGTACGCTGGGAGGCCAAGGTGGGTGGATTGCCTGAGCTCACAGGTTCGAGACCAATCTAAGCCAGAACAAGACCTAGTCTCTAAAAAAATAGCTGCTAGAACTATTCTAGCACTAGAACCCAAGAGTTTGAGGTTGCTGTGAGCTATGACACCATGGCACTCTACTGAGGGTGACAAAATAAGACTTTGTCTCAAAAAAAAATAAATAAATAAAAATAAACTATTTTTGAAAGAGTTAAACATAACACAGGCAATCTGCTCCTAATAATTTACACAAATGAATTGAATGCATATGTTTTCACAAAGATATACACATAAATCTTACCACCTTAATTCGAGAGCTCCAGACTGGGAACAATTTAAATGTCACCAATACGTGAATGGCTAACCAAAATGTGGTATGTACCTTCAATGGAAAACCATTTGACAATGAAAAGTATAAAAGTATAAATGTAACATATGAGTGAGTCTCAAAATTGTTATGCTTAATTAAAAAAGGACACAAAAATATATAGTGCATGTTTTCATTTATTTAAAATCTTAGAAAATGCAAATTAATTCATAGTGACAAAAACCATATTTGATGATAAGGCTGGGGCCAGTAGGAGCTATGCATTGCAGAGGGCCAAGAAGAATCTACTGGGGGTTCTAGAAATGTTCGTTGATGATGATGATGAGTTCAAAGTTTTTACAACTGTTAACATGGGTCAAATTGTAAATACATGCAAGTAAATTATACCTCAATAAATTTGATTTCAGAAATAAAAATTAAACCAATAATGCAAACAATTTCAAGTCAGTGTGTTTTTTATCATCATGAGACAGCAATTCTACATAAGCATTTGTCTATCTAAGTTCTAAACAAATTCTCTAATTATATTGTGTTCTACCTGAAAGTTCATTCAGATCATTACCACATATACAAATGGCTTCCAACTCTACAGACTTGCTACTGTTGTTTGTTTTGAGAGTAACTTCTCAACCATTCAAAAGCGAATTTAGGACTGCTTTGAGTGTGATTTGATTTGTGATATACTGCTAAGCATTTAGCAGCTGGATTTCTTAAAAAAATACTCTTGATTTGTGGCTCTTGCTGAATTTCCTTGGCATTATGACATCTTCCATGATTAATCCAAAGCCATTAAAGTGATGGCACTGAACAGAGATTTGGGAAGAGATGTTTACTATAGAACTTGTGAGCCAAAATGAGCCCACACCAAGACAGTGTTGGATAATCTTACACTGAGTTGGAATATACAAGGTTTGAAGTACTATAGAAGATTCCTACACTTACTTAAAATGAACACAGCATTTTTTTTTTTTTGTAAGACAGTCTCACTCTGGTGTTCAGCCTGGAGTATAAGTGGTATAAGCTTAACTTACAGCAACCTCAAACTTGTGAGTTCAAGGGATCCTCCTGTAAGTCCAACTACAGGTGTCTGCCACAACAGGTGGCTAATTTTTCTATTTTTAGTAGGAACAAGATCTCTCTCTTGCTCAAGCTGGTCTTGAATCCTGAGCTCAAGCCATCCATCTGCTTCAGCCTCCCAGAGTGCTAGGATTGTAGGCATAAGTGCCACACCCAGTTGAACACAGTGATTTTAATGTCAAGGAATCAGAACTTTGATCACTTTAATCAATCATTCTATTTGCAATTATCTGACCCTTACAGAGTTAACTCTCAAGAAACATTTATGTGTTCATTTTCTGTTTTTTTAATAATGCAATTATTGTCTTCTTTTTATCTTACTGCATTTAATTAACTTGTTTCTATTTACATAGCTAAATATACAAAACTTAATAAAAGGATACGTTTATGTCTATGTTTGCTTTTTTCATTATTATTTATTTCATTTTATATTATTGAAAATAATTTTGTTATATAGTACAGGGGTGTTATGAAATGATCTAGTTCAGGTTCCTGATATGCTAAATAGGCTACTGACTAGATTAATATGTTAGAATAGTAATGTCCAATGCAAAGTAAGACATCATTTTCAATGAAGATTTCAAGTATAGATGGATAGTTCACTATGCAAATAAAAGGCAGACTTAGTACTAGTGTATTATCATATTTTTAATTCATGTAGTTTATTCTTCCACAAAAACCACATATTGGAATGAAAGTTGTTGTTGATTTCTAATCACACTGCCATAGACTACTTTGTTACTTAAATGCAGTCTTTTGTAATAAAATAAATAAATTGTTATACATAACACCTATAATCTTTTCAATATTCAAATTTCAAAATAGAAATGAATATTATTATTTCCTTTAGGACATTAACAAAAAATGGTGAAATGGTCTAAGGAACAAAATTAGGAAAGATAAAATCAGGTCTCAGACCTCAGTCTCTACTTAAGAATCACTTGATCCTTTCAACATTTTTACAACCTTAAAATGAAACAAAATCTTGAGTTTTGAAACCCTTTCTCCTAAAATCTAATAAAATAGGTAGTATTTATTAAGCACTCATTATATCTATGATTATGCTAATCACTTTACAAATATCACCCCCACCTATTAATTATAACTCCAAAATTTTAATGTCTCCACTTTACAGATGAGAAAACTGAGGCATAGACGTTCTCTGTAAATTGTTAATATTCACATGCTACTGAGTGGAAGCAGAAAGCTAAAATCCATGCCTGCCTCACTTTGAAGACCATGTTAGCATCAATGCTAATAATTCTAGTTAACATAAAGCATTAAATATTAAAGAAAAGAAATGATTTCTATCTCAATTTTATTCCTGTTAATAAACCCAGAGGCTTTCTCGTCAGACTTCAAAAACTCAGAAATGGAAATTATAACATGAAAAAAGAGTTTGAGTTTGCTATGATTCTAGTTAAAATTTATCTTCTCCCATAATATAATCCTCAACTTAAAAGCAAGTATGTTTACAATGATTATTACTATGTATTCTTTCCGTCTCTGTCCAGGTCATCAGTATATGACAGCCAGTTACTTTGAAAAGTGTCATCATTTTTTAGTATAAAGAACAAATCTGTCATGGACATCAATTCAGAATACCATCACTATGATGAAAGGAAACGAAACCATTCACCTGCTTAGGACATTTTTTTTAAAAAGGAAGAAAAAGACATTGCAGATAGGTTTTCCTATTAATGCTAACAGAGGCTACGTGCTTCCAACTTGAACAGTGCTCCTAACTTACTTCCCAGGTTGATAAGGAAAAGGATGGAGAAGGCAAGGGGACTGTGCTTCTGTGTTGAATTAATGTGGTTATGTAAAAATTGTCTGTCACATTTAGGTAGTATTTTTATACACAAAACTTTGAACTCAAAGTAATTTTATCAAAAAGAGACAAGTGTATGAAATATTCATTTCAATGTGCTATGCAGTTATGAGGACATGTTTTCATATGAGTGAAAATCACTCAGTGTTGGATACTGGACTGTATTCTCGTTTTATCATTTACTGGCTAGCAGATCTGGGCTAATACTTTAACTTCTCTTAGCTCCAGATTTTCATCTATAGATGATGATAATACAGAGTTTTGTGATCCGAGTCATCAGCAAAGCACTAAGCAAATGTTGATAATGAAGAGACCTCTCACTTGCAATTTCAGTACATGCTGCTCCCTGTTCCCCTGTGCCCAGCAAGCTCAATAGTGAACATCTACGGGCTTGAGATATGTGAGATGTGAAAATTCCCTATGCCCCCTCCTCTCCAGTCTTTATTTCAATCAGTTAGTCCTCCCTTACATGTCTTTACTTAATATATTCTATAATAATAACAGCAGAACCTCTGTAAGCTCACCACCTGAGGGATTGTAACAAATTGGTCAACACAGAGGATGTCAACATAAGAAACTAGGCCTTGGTATATGTGGTGGAGAATGTTCAGAATGAATATTAGGTCAACTTAAGGAGATGGTCAGCTTAGAGAGGTGGTCACTGTAGGGAGATGGTCACCTCTGGAGAGTCTGCTGGATATTTGTTTTGCCTTAGTATGGTTTTAGGTATGCCTCCAAGTGCACCAACTTCGTTATTACTGTTATCATGGTATAATTATCTATTTACACATTTGTGTATCTTACTATACTGACAGCTTCTGAAAGCTGTGATGCCAATCCTGCGGTGTCTTAGCTCACAGCAACCTCAAACTGTTGGGTTTAAGTGATTTTCTTGCCTCAGCCTCCCAAGAAGCTGGGAAGATATGTGCCTGCCACAATGCCTGGCTATTTTTAGAGATGAGGTCTCGCTCTGGCTCAGGCTGGTCTTGAACCTGTGAGTTCAGGCAATCCGCCCTCCTCGGCCTCCCAAGTGCTGGGTGGAATTCCAGGCATGAACCACCACACCCAGCTGAACACAGTAAAAGTTTTAACAGCAAAGATATTGGATCTTAATATTGCTTCATCATAGTGAGACACATTTTCTTTTCTTTCTTTCTTTTTTTTTTTTTGCAGTTTTTGGCTGGGGCTGGGTTTGAACCCGCCACCTCTGGCATATGGGGCTGGCACCTTACTCCTTTAAGCCACAGGCACCACCAGTGAGATACATTTTTTAGCAGTGTTCTAGTAAAGTCCTTACCAATGCACTCCAAAGGCAAAGATACTACATATAAAACAAAACACTGGATTTTGAAACCGTAAGAATTCCATAGTCTAGCTACACATTTTAGTTAACAAATATTTATCAAACATAATGTGTTAAACACTCGGTTAGCAGCTAGGGATTTCATGGTTAGCCAGATAGAAAGTGTCTTTGCCCCACAGAGCCCCCAGCCTTCTGGGGAAGAGGAGGCACAGGGAAGAGTTGCCACTGCTGATGACATGTGATGAGATGTATGGCGGTGTGAGCAGAGGGGAGAAGGCCATGTCCTGCCTTCTGTTCATGAGACAATCCGTTCCTTTCAAAGCTGTCATATCATTCCTGCAACTTCCATTTTCAGTCAAAGCTATTCATCCTAGCTCTGATATTTTTTCCCTGAAATTGAAGGCAGTTTTTTGTTCTTCTAATTTCAGTTTTAGTTAACCAAGTAGAAAAGTAATCTTTTTTGAATTTAAGATAATCTAAACAGTAAACTCAATGATTCTTTAGAGGAAATTTTAAAAGTCTACCCTGAATCATTTTAGGACTAGTAACTGTGAAAATAAGAAACTTAACAAGACAATAAAAGAAAAAAATGCAACCACATTTATACATAAAATCACAGATATTTTCCATTAGAAGTGTTTGCAGCAGATACCTGTCCAGCATCTCTCTTAAGTTTGATAATTCTCTTTTTCATGATACAGTAACAAGGATCTCACAATTAGAAAGGCTACCATTCCTTTTTTAGATATCACTAATCATTTTAAATATTTAATTTTACTACAGAAAAAAATATGGTTAACTTTCCTTGGAACTATTAGAACAAAATTTCACCATCTTTTACATGATATGCACTCTTTTACAAAACGCCACTGCTACTCTGTTTCTTTTCTTTAAAAGAAAATTTTCAGTTCCTTTAACTACATCCCATGATGTATATGTTGTCCATCATTTACTAATTCAACAAATATTTACGGAGTGCCAATTTTGTTCTGGAGCTTGGCGTTGGAGACACAGAAGTGGTTAAAATATTCATTGATCTCTTCATTGGGTAGACTTTATTATGATAATGCCCCATTTAAAATATATATTTTTGTAGTCACGTCAATGAATAGCAATGAGGCTGAAATTGCACTATTTTCATGAAAAAAAAAACATTTTATACTGTTTCCTATAATTGGATTTGTAATAACTAAAATCCTCTAGGGATTTTTTTTTTTTTTGCACATGAAAAGAATGTTAAGCCATGACTCCTCTCTTTTTTGCTAATATTTGATGTTTAAAACTCAGTGTAAAATTCTTTTTATTTTCCCTGCTAAATTTTATGTTATTTGACCTATCAAAATTAAGTTTTGCTTTTATTCAGAAATCTAATGTCTTAACTGTTCTTTATAATTTTCTGTTCCTAATTCTTTTTTTAAATAGCCTCTATGTCTTTATTTATGATTTATTTTAGAACATTTTTTAAAACAGGCAAATGATATGAACAGACATTTGTCTGAAGAAGACATACAAATGGCCAACAAATATATGAAAAAAATACACAATATCCCTGATTATCAAGAAAATGCAAGATTATACCTCGTTGTGGTTTTAATAATAGGATAGCTATTATCAAAAAGGTAATAAAGTAAGGCTGTGGAGAAAAGAGAACTCATACACTGATGATGGGAGTGTTAACTAGTATATCTTGCTGGATACCCAGCAATCCTACTCCTAGGCATTTATTCAAAGGAAGTAAATCATTCTATCAAAGAGACATCTACACTCTCATGTTAATTGCAGCACTATTCACAATAGCAAAGCTGTGGAATCAACCTAGGTGTCAAAAGCAGATGACTAGATAAAGAACATCTGACATGTACACTATAAAATACTATTCAACCACAAAAAAGAATAAAATGTTGTCACTGTGACAACATGGATGGAACTGGAAAACATTATGTTAAGTGCAATAAACCAGGAACAGAAAGTTAAACACCACATGCCCTGACTCATGTGTGGAGGCTAAAATATTGTTTCTATTTCATAGAAATAGAAAGAAAAGAGGATACTAAGGACTGGGAAGGGTAGAGGAAGGGAAAGATAGGGAGATATTTCTCAAAGCATACAAAATTACAACTACATAGGAGGAATAAGTTATGCTGTGTTCTATACTACTGTTTTAAGTAGATAGGAGGATATTGAATGTTCCCAAGTCAAAGAAATGATAAATGTTTATGATAATACATGTGCTAATTACACTGGTTTGATACTATACATTATTTCCCTCAAAAAATCACTATATATGCCATGAATACACCTAATTATTATCAATTAAAATTTTTTTTAAAATATTATACAAAAAAGAGGGCCATGGTACACCAAGGCCTTGTCTGATAAATCTCTTGGGATAATTTTCAACCAACATCAACAGGTAAATGCACCTGTATCACTGAACAAGACATCAAATATACATTTATAAAAATGTTTGAGCTAGATGGTCAAGTATTTCTTGAAATCAGAAGCAATGCTTTGCAAATTATACATGTATTTCTGGAAATCATGCAGCTTGTTAGTGGCAATTACCTATTTTTAAGTATTTATATATCCTTGGTGAAAATATGATCTTAAATAAAAAGTGGATTTAACTATTGGTGGTTTCCAAAGTGTGTAATATATTTATATATATATTACATCTTATATAATATATTATTCATATTATATATATTTCTGGAGTGTGTAATGTATTTTATATACACATATATACATACACACACATATATATATATATATATTTCTCTCTTTGAATAATCAAGTTCTAGTATCCTAGAACTTTCCATATTTCCAGTTTTGTAAAATGCCAAAAGATATTGCACAACTACATCTGCAATTACTTTTATGCCCCAGGACACAATTCATATGAACTTTTACTTTCTACTTCATTTTTTTTTATTAAATCATAGCTGTGTACATTAATGCATGTATGGGGTACAATGTCCTGGTTTTATATACAATTTGAAATACTTTCATCAAACTGGTTAACATAGTCTTCACCACACTTTCTTTCTTTCTTTTTTTTTTTTTTAGAGACAGAGTCTCACTTTATTGCCCTTGGTAGAGTGCTGTGGTGTCACAGTTCACAGCAACCTCTAACTCCTGGGTTTAGGCAATTCTCTTGCCTCAGCCTCCCGAGGAGTTGGGACTACAGGCACCCACCACAACAGCCGGCTATTTTGTTGTTGTTGTTGTTGCAATTTGGCCAGGGCCAGGTTTGAATCCACCACCCTCGGGATATGGGGCCTGTGCCCTACACACTGAGCCACAGGCACTGCCTTCACTGCACTTTCTTAATTATTGTGTTTAGGCATTTATACTCTGCACTTAGTAGATTTGACATGTACCCTTGTAAAATGCATCATAGGTGTGGTCCCACTAATTACCCTCCCTCAACCCATCCTCCATCCTCCTCACCCCGCGCCCTCCTATTTCCCCTTCACCTTGGGCTGTAGTTGGCTTATAGCTTTCATATGGAAGTATGGTTGCTTATATATTGGTTTCATCTTAGAGCTAAGTACATTGGATACTTTTTCTTCCATTCTTAAGATACTTTACTGAGAAGAATATGTTCCAGCTCCATCCATGTAAACATAAAAGAGGTAAAGTCATCAGTTTTTTTTTAAGACTACATAATATTCCATAATATACATATACCACAATTTATTAATCCATTCATGGGTCAGTGGGCACTTGGGCTTCTTCTATGACTTAGCAATTATGAATTGGGCTACAATAAACATTCTGGTGCAAATATGCCTGTTACAAAGTGATTTTTGGTCCTCTGGATATATACTTAGTAGAGGAATTGCAAGATTGAATGGCAGATCTATTTTTAGATCCCTAAGTGATCTCCAAACTTCTTTCCAAAAGAAACATATTAGCTTGCAGTCCCACCAGCAGTACAAAAGTGTTCCCTTTTCTCCACATCCATACCAACATCTATAGTTTTGGGATTTTGTAATGTGGGCTAATTTTACTGGAGTTAGATGATATCTCAAAGTGGTTTTGATTTGAATTTCTCTGATGATTAAGAATGACGAGCATTTTTTCATATGTCTGTAGGTAATGTGCCTACCTTCTTCAGAGAAGTTTCAATTCAAATCTCTTGCCCACAATGAGATGGGATCACTTATTCTTTTCTTGCTAATACATTTGAGTTCTCTGTGGATTCTGGTTATCAAACCTTTGTCAGAGACATACCTTGCAAATATCTTCTCCCATTCTGTCTGCTTGCTTTATGTACTGTGTTCTTGGCTGTGCAGAAGCTTTTTATTTTGATGAGGTCCCAGTAATATATTTTTGGTGTTGCTTTAATTGCCCAGGGGATCCTCCTCATAAAATATTCTCCCAGGCCAGTTTCTTCAAGGGTTTACCCTGTACTCTCTTCTTGTATTTTTATAGTTTTATGTCTTAAGTTTAAATCTTTAATCCAGTTAGAGTCTATCTTAGTTAATGGTGAAAGGTGTGGGTCCACCTTTAGTCTTCTACAGGTTGCCAGCCAGTTCACCCAGCACCATTTGTAAAATAGGGAGTCATTCCCCCACTAAATGTTTTTGATAGGCTTATCAAAGATCAAATGACAACAAGTAACTGGGTTCATCTCTTGGTTCTCATTTCTGTTTCATACATCTACCTCTCTGTTTTTGTGCCAGTATCATGCTATTTTGATTCCTATAGATTTATAGTATAGTTTGAAGTCTGGTAGCATAATTCCTCCTGATTTATTTTTATTTCTGAGTAATGTCTTGGCTAATTTACCCTTTTTCTGATTCCATATAAAGTGAAGTATTATTTTTCTCCAGATCTTTAAAGTATGGCAGTAGAGCTTTACTAGGGATTGCATTCAAATTGTATATTGCTTTGGGTAGTATGGACATTTTATCAATGTTGATTCTTCCCAGCCATGAGCATGGTGTGTTTTTCCATTTGTTAACATCTTCAGC
>CAUYQV010177658.1:0-53632 GCA_963574575.1 Galagoides demidoff
TTTTGATACAATGACTAAGCAAATGACATGAAATCTATGTTAACCAGCTTGATGAAAGTATTTCAAATTGTATATGAAAACAGTACAATGTACCCCATGTTTGCATTAATGTATACAGCTATCAATTAATAAAAAAAATAAAAAAGGAAAGGGCAGGATGAACTGGCAGAAACTTATCAGCATCCTTAGAGAAAAATGAATATTTCACATCTGCACAAATATTTAAGATATAAAGAGTAGGTGGGCTTAAGTGACACAGGCTTGAGGACGCCATACACTGTACTAAATTATACAACCATCTCCTGGGAAAACCTAAAAGTGGGTGCACATCCGTAACTCTGGAGTACTAATAACCCATGCAAGATTTAATATTCATCTAATGCTATTACATTCTTAGAGAAAATCTGCTTTATTCAAGTACTGAATATTAATTCAAATAGAAACTGAAGAACATTATATAAAGTTTGCTTCTTTTAGGGAGGGAAAAAGGCTTCTCTTCTCCCTCCTATGCTCTTTTGCTGGGCTAAACTTTATACTGGCATAATACAGATTAACAGGAGAAAAATCGTATTTAATTACTTATGTACACATAGGAGTCCCACAAAATATGAGACCTGAAGAAGGGCCAGATATCTGAAGCTTATATAGTACCCTGAGCTACAGACATGAAGAGGGGCTGGGGCTCCTGGGGTGGGGACAATTTGGGAAGTGTATCATACAAGGAAGTGTATCAAGAATAAAGGTTTTCTTGTTAAGCAGACAGAAGTCTCTTCATTAATAAAAATTATCTCAGGGCATCCTGAGTATCCTGATACAGATACTTTGACTAATAGAGATTTCTTTTATAAATGTAACTTTATTTTACAAAAGACAGCTCTTCCAAGATACTCCTGTGTCTGCAGTTTCTTAGACTAATCAGCTCCAAATATGCCAAAGAAGCACATTCTGGTCTTCTACAGTAATATTTTGGGGTGTACCCTGAGCCCCAACATTTTTTTCCTGCTAAAATACCTCCACTATGATGCAAATTAATTTGGAGCAGGGCAGAAGTTTATTATAAAAGGCAGAAAACTAAAAAAGATAGCTTTCATAGGAAAGCTATAACCCAATTTTAGCCCATAGTGGGGAGAGGGGAGAGGGAGGGTAGGGGAGGGGGAGGACAGATGAAAAAAAATAACAAATTTAAGGACCCCCAGATGAATAAAGCTAGCTTTCAGAGACTGGAATCAAGATGTCCTCACCAATGACATTGTCTTTCTCTGCCACTCATTTTGCATCTCCTTACCATTTGGCATCTATTCTGAAAAAGGTGAAAGTAGCTCATTATTTGCAGCATTGACACATAAGAGGAACCCTTCCTATGCTCTTGTTCTAGGAGCAAACTCATTATTATTTTGAACTACTAAAGGCAGCTGAAGCAGTCTTTTCTTCTTAGTCCTACTTACAGACCCATACACACAGATAACCAGTGACAACATAGTGTGCAATTTCTTATTTAGTTGTATCTGTTTATAGTTGTGTTCTTCAGATCACCAGCTCTCACCAGGTGAGCACTGAAGAATCAGCTATAAAACTGTGAACAGTTTTCCTAAGAGTGAAATGAAGACATAAATCACCACTGTTCAATAGAAATATAATGCAAATCACATATATATATATATATATATTTTTTTTTTGAGGTGGAGCCTCAAGCTATCCCCCTGGGTAGAGTGCCATGGCATCACAGCTCATAGCAACCTCCAACTCCTGGGCTCAAGCGAGTCTCCTGCCTCTGCCTCCCAAGTAGCTGGGAACACAGGTGCCCGCCACAATGCCCGGCCATTTTTTGGTTGCAGCCATCATTGTTGTTTGGCAGGCCCGGGCTGGGGATTCGAACCTGCCACCTTAGGTGTACGTGGCTGGCGCCTTAGCTGATTGAGCCACAGGTGCCGAGCCGCAAATCACATATATAATTTTAAATTTTCTAATACATACATTAAAAAAGTGAAAAAAGATAAAATGATATTTAATAATATACACTAGAACCTTCAGAATTGACCATCTCCCTACATTGACCACCTCCTTAAGTTGAGCTAATTTTTTTTGGCCGGGGCTGGGTTTGAACCTGCCACCACCAGTAATGATGCCAGCGCCCTACTCCTTTGAGCCACAGGCGCCACCCAAGTTGACCTAATTTTCAAGACTGGACATGTACCACATGCACGCATCAGTACACTAGACCTTGTTTTTTATTGTGACCACCTCCATATCTTGACCAGTTTGTTACAGTCCCTTGGGTGGTCAATTTACAGAGGTTCTACTGTAGTTCATTCAATTCCATAATCTAAAATATTAGATTTTTTTTAAAGTAACAAATACACTTTTAATTCATCTCAGATAAAAATTCCTTGAGGAAGGTCAGTAATCATTTTAGTCCCTAATCTGTTGTAGCTGTATCCTGAAAGCCTTGAGGAACTGGGTTAACTGGTTACTTCACATCATCAACAGTATTAGAAAAAACAAGACATTGTATCAGTTTAAGTTAACCGCATGGCTAGCAACCAAATCCAGTCTCTTATATTCCAAATTGTAATCCATGTAAAATTATCAAGATAGTCTGTGTCTTTCTTTCTGGAACTAGCTCTTGTAAATCTGGTAGAAAGTGCCTCTCAGTTGGACTAGCCACTCTTCAAATGCTCAGTACCCACACGTGGGTAGTGGCTATCATGTTGAACAGAGCAGAAGATGGTCTGCTTTTGTCATTTAACTTTTGATCTGGTTAATTCTGCCAAAATGTGATATCCCTCTTATTGTCTTAATTCCTCAATTCTTGTTTAACAGGTGGAAATTGCTCCTCGAGGGCTTTGAAATGTGCAATAATAATGAAGAGGTCTGCAAAGCTGCTAAAGATGCCCGAGAGTCTGTGAGTGCCTTCATGCCAAAAGCAAGCAAAGTTCCTTAAAAAAATAATATATGATGTTGATAAATACAATGCAGGATTCCACTGTCATCAAGAACATGATGATTCCGAAAAATCGCCATCCTTTAATCAACCAATGTTCCAAGCGGAAGATAACATCTATCCTGTATTTTAGCCACTCTACTGGCCTGAGGGTGGAAAGGCAAGTCTGAGGGCTCCACAGCACATGGAAGCATGTCAAAGGGAAGCTGGGGAAGGTTGGTTCCAATTAGTCTGAGGTTAGCAAAAGGGTTAGGCTCATTCCTGCCTAGAGGCGGGGTGCTAAAACTCATGTAATGGGAATGAAAAAATAATGAAAACAATTTACATACATGGGGCGGGTATATATGATGCTTTCATATGTGTGATCTCCCCTTTGACTTGGCATCCAGAGGTAGGTAGGACTTGTTTTACCTCCCCCCATTCTGAGGTCCCTATGGTCAGTACCTTGCCTCTGGTCACACAGTTACTAGGGCCCAATCTTAGATTTGAACCCAAGTTTTCTGATTGTCACTTAGTCCCACTGCACTCAAACATTGCTCATAAAGTACCTGCTGTGTGGATGCTTCCAGGTAAAAGAGATGGCTTCAAGGCCTCAATTTGTTTTTTTACAAATGAATGATGTTAAGTCTTTCCTGATTTCTATGTTTCCTTTCCTGATAAACTATAAGTGAAAGGCTTTCTACTTAGCTCTGGAAACTTGAAAAATTCTGAACATTATGTTGCTGGGAAATTATACATATGTGTTTCTCCTTCCTGAGTTCTTGCCAAAGGCTCTAGTCTAAAACCTAAACAGCTGAGAAATTGTCACTTGGCCTCTCTTGGCAGGGCCTGCACTCTTCCTCTTCCTTCCCAGGGGCCCCTGTTACCTACACCCTAGAGGAGGACTTGAATTGCAATTCAGAGCTGCAATTCATTTCTTTAGGCTGAGTGCAAGAGCTGGAAGAGCTTAGTCTCCTCTTGAATGAGACATTCAGGCACGGAAGGATGAAGCAGTTCCAAGTTCTCAGAGAGAAAGATGGGGCCATCAGAAGGCTTTTCAGTGCCATGTGATTTGCGGGATGTTAGTTACATAAATTAACTGTAAACCACAACTTTGCTTTCCAACTTTCTGCTCAAACTTAGCTGCACATTAGAAACACCTGGGGGAGGAGCCATTTAAAAGACTGCCCTGCTGCCTGTGGCCATCCTGCACAGATTCTGACTTCACTCATCTGATGTGGGGTCTCGGGCTTTGGTCTCTCAGGGGACTCTGAGGTGAGTCCTGGGTCAAGAACCATTGTAAAGTTAAATCTTTTTTTTTTTTTTTTTTAGGGAAAACCATGAAAAATTTTCAGAATTTCTGGGAAAAATCAAACCTTACTTCAAAAGTGCAATTTGAAGTTTAAATAAAAAACAAGCTGTTTTCTGATTCGTATAGGACTGAAAAATCTCTTGGAAGGGTAGATTGACAGGTGAAAACGTCCACTGCTTCCTTGGAATGATCCTGGATAACTAACGTCAGGGTGGGATAAAAGCTGTAGAGACCAAGTGTCTCCCCTTTTCACTCCTTTGTCTGTCTATCTCTCTCACTCCCTTTCTCTTGCCATCAAGTAGAGATATTAATTGCTAAGTAGAAGCTTCTGTAGTCTTGTTATTTGCTGCTTTTTTGTTGTTGTTTAGGATGGAGTTTTATATCCCTGGTTTCAGTTTTGGGTAAGTGAGAGATTAACTAAGACCTGAGTTAAAGTCCCAACTCGTCCTCTTCCATGCTGTTTATCAGGAGCAAGTTCCTTTAGTGGTTAGTCTTTAGTGTCCTCATCCATAAAATGAGGACAATAGAAGTTATTTCCTTTGTTACGGAGATTGACTTAGACGAACTAATAAAGACTGTTTAACACTGAGTTGGGAGCATTTGGTGAAGTCTTATTAATTCTTAGCTTTCTTACCCCAGTAAATCCACATACAGCAGACAGATGCTAAATGAATCTTAGCCTCTCCTAGTAGTTTTCACTGCCTGTCTTCTCTTCAAGAAACCTGAGACATCTCTTCATGCGCACCAGCCCTGTCTCCAAACCTACAAAATTTGGGCCACTGTCTCTCAGTATTTTCTGAAGATCAATGTTGCTTATTGGAAAACTGCCTATTATAGCAGTGTCACTTATTGTAACTCATTTTCCTTCATTTCAAACTTCTATGTTGATTTGTTTTGTTTGGTAAGTTTTTGCAAATGGGGAGCAAATGTCACGTGGGGCCTGCACACTGAATCACACACATCCTCCTTTTCACTACGGTAACTTTTATACAGCATTTGGCGGCAAAACTGACATATTTTGTTTTTGTTTAGAATGGAGTTTTATATCAAGTTTTCTTTTTTCAGCTTCCAGATATATTATTCTTACCCTACCTCACTCCTGTCACATTCTATTCCTTGGCTCAAAACCAACTTCCTTAGTAAGATTTGCCACATAAGGCTACCCAGATTATGCTGTGCACATATCTGGGAGCAGACCATACCCGCAGCCTAGGTTAGCAATGGCTGTCTAGAATTTTGCAGTGCACAACCAGTACAACTGTATGCCTTTCATATTCTTCCCAGATTAATTCTGATAAATTTATCAAAAGCCCCTATTTTCCAACGCAGTTGTATGAGAGTTTTAGCTACTCTACATTCTCACCATACTTGATATGGTCTTTCTAATTTTAGCTGTTCTTTAGGTGTATCCCATGTGGTTTAAATTATATTTCCCTGATAACTAATGACATTGAACATATTTTCAGGTGCTTGTTTGCTATTTATAAATCTTCAGTGAAATGTCTTTGCCCCTTTTAAAATTTAGGTTGTTTTTCTTAGTGTTAAATTTTCACACACTCACATTTTACATTCCCCTAAAATACATAAATAAGTGCATGTGTGTATGTGTGTGTATATATAGTGTGTGTGTGTATAGCTGTTAGCTAACCAAACCCAGAACTTGTAAATTCCTCAGAATAAGGGAGTTCCTTGGGAACAGAAGACATATTATCATATGTAAATTCCATGGTATCCAATTGAGATTCAAATATTTGATAGATACTTCTTAAGCACCTCATGGTGGGGAAGACCAGTTCATGTGTCTTTCTCACACATTTGGAGACCATGCTCTTCAGAGTCAAAAATTTCTTAACATTAAGGGCATGGATTAACCTAATCCTATTTAAAGAGTTGTGTATGGATAGCATATGTTGTACAATTTGCAACAGAAGTCATTTTAAAGTTATTTTAGAGAATGAAAATTGGGTAGTTTCTCCTAAGTGGTTAAATCAGGAAGCATTTGTGTCTAAATTAGTAGCAATCTTTTTAGAGTACCAGTTTAATCTATCCTTATAGATGATTTTAAGTGATAAATACACAGTTTTAGAGGAACTGGTATCTGTTTACCAAATGCACAACATGTTAGTTAGTATATTGTCCAAGGTTAGAATCCTGGTTTCTGAAAATAGTTTTCAAAAGTTCAGACCAATTGGCAGCCCTAGTGAGCTATCTTACAATGCATAATGTCTTTTGGGATAAATTTCATTTGAAAAGTGAGAATAATTTATTAAACTGGTCATAGTAACTCTGTGGCTCCTGACTTTGTTAGTTGACTCAGTCACATAGAACTTGGGAGCAGCAACTCCTATAACCTGTGGGAAAAGACTATTATTGTATTGGATAAAATGATACCATAGGCAGAATTGGGACGTACATTTCTAGACATAATGGACAATTTCCCATGGGTCAGTGGGACCTTGATAGATTCCCCAGTTCTTCTTCACTCTTCTGGTGGGCCGTTAGCTAAGCAAACCTAGAACTTGACCTTACTAAGACTCCCAATAAGATGCCTCCATTTAAAAAAAAAATTAGCAAATATAAAACAAATTTCTATTGGTTAGAAATATAGATAATAAACATGTGTTATCTTTAATAAGACAGAATAATATATGTTTTACTAGATTTATTATAAATAAGCACTAAGAAAACCTTATACTTTGGTGGTTGTAACCATCTACCTTATGGGTTATCTAGAATAAAAAGCATATACGTTACTGTCCATAGAATACCCAGCATGGATTTTGGTGTGGGGAGGGATAAGATTTTTTTCAATTGCCATTTAAAACTATACTCAATCTTTAAAGGATTTTGAAAAAAAATCTGTTTCTGTTTTGCCTTTTAGTTTTTTGTACGTGTCTTTGGCTATAAACTAAAAGTACTTGAAATCTATTTTGATTCAACTTAAAACGTAAGATATCATGGGACAGACTTCATTAAGCAAACAAAAATTGGAATACCATATGTGAATGTTTTATGAATGCATACGTATTATTATTAACACAGCACCTGTGAGTTTTCAATATTAGGCATCTTCTGTATGGCAGAGTGCTCAACTTCATTCATTATCTGTGGCAAGATGTCTCTGTTGCCCAGGCCTTTACTGTGAATGGGTATTCTACATCTGCAGCTCCTGAAATAAAGAACACTATATAATATGATATTCTGCAGATGTTGCTAAAAGTTATTTTTGTAGTGATTACTTTCTGGAATGTATTGACACTGATATTGCAAAAATTGTTAATGGTATTTGCAAAGAATCTACGTATTCTTTAGGAGAAAATGTCTTATAGTAGTTGTTAGCACTGATTTTTGTGTCAGAAAGGTGATGCCTCAGTTTTGTTTTATTTCCCCACTTTGGTGTCTGACAATCAGAGATCATTCTGGTTGCAATTATAAGTCTATTTCCTTTTGTCTCATCCTTAGATCCCAGCTGTTTAACCCTAACTGAACAGCATAACTTCATGTAGGAATGTCTTTGTTTCAGCAGCTACAGGATTGATTGTTCTATCCACTTTTTAAAAAGGAACTTTTTGTTAAGACTTTCTTATTTTCATGATATGATTTACATATGGGAGTCTATATTTTTTCTGTAATTTGGAAAATAAATTAAACTGTCAGAATTTTGCTACAATCCCCTATAACCAGCACTATCCCGTGGAAATTCATTTAGTATTCCGTTGGTCCCAGACACTTCACATGTTATCTTTAATTTTGACATAATCTTGTAAGGCAGGTCTTAATTTGCTCATTTCACAAATGAGAAAATGAAGTTTACCTGCCCAAGATGACACAGCCAGCAAGTGGCAGAGCTTGTTGTTGTAGTAATAATTTACTTTTAGCTATTAATGATTTATGCTAGAATTTTGAAAAAAATCAATGGAAGTACCATTATAATTATCATTGATAAATGTACATTTGAGAAAGGTTTATGATACATAGAATATAATATAACTATATTCATTTCCACATCTAAAAGATATGAAAGGACTTTAACGTCACCAGAAGCTTCTACAACCCTTTGAAAATCAAGCATTTTGACATCTATTGTCACCCATTTTTCTGCTTGGTGAGGAGAGAATAAATTTGTTTACTTACATGCATGAGATCTCAATGTTTATTACTTTGTATCTTTTAATTTCTGTATCGATTATTCTTTTTTTTTGAGACAGATTCTCATTCTACCATGCTGGGGTTGAGTTGAGTGCCATGGTGTCATTATAGCTCACAGCAACCTCAAACTTTGGGGCTCAACTGATCTTCCTGCCTCAGCTTTCCAAGTAGCTGGAACTATAGGCACCTGCTACAATGCCTGGCTAATTTTTCTATTTTAGTAGAGATAGGGTCTCACTCTTGCTGAGCCTGGTCTTAAACTTTTGAGCTCAAGCAATCCACCCGCCTCAGCCTCTCAGAGTGCTAGGATTACAGGCATGAGCCAACCATGCCCAGATGAGTATTCTTTTTTAAATTTATGCTTTGATAGTTTTTACATTTAACAAGCAAATGTTATTTTATGGCCATTTAGAAGATGTATAGTAATCCTATTCTTTTGCACAAAGAGAGCAACTTCCTAAAGCTGAGGATAAACTTCCCGGGAAGTATATTTCAGAACTTGGGAATAGACAAAATTGTTATAATGTAGACATCATTGTTTGTGGTAGCTGGTAAGGTCAGATTAGCTAAAATTGATGCCATACAAAATTTGTTAATACCTTTTACATGTTAATGATAAAAACATTATTGCTACTGGATTGGGATATAAGTTAATAAAGAATGAGTATATAAGAAGAACATAATATAGGGAAAGTTTTTCTCGATTAATTTATGTGCATTAAGCATTCAAGCTGTCATTCCCCCTGCCCCTGCTCATGTAGTATTTGTTAAATAATTGATAGTGAACAAATCCTTGTTCTCTTGGGACTATACTCTGAGAAAGAGGCAAGCTAAACATGACACTCACCTGCCTCCCAGTGACACAAGGGGAAGAGGACAGTGCCAGAGCTCTGTGTTCCAAGGATCTCCACATCCTTCCATTTCTTTCCAGCTAGACCAGAGGTTTTCAACCTGTGAGTTGCCACCTACAGGAACTGTAAAAAGAACCGCAGCATTAGGAAGGTTGAGAACCACTGAGCTAGACTGAAGGAGGGTGGGACACAGCAACTAGAATGTCCATGCTATGCTCTGAATGAAGAAAGTGGCTTTTGGTTTCCCAGAGAAAAAGCAAACTTTCTAATCTGAGTTGAGGGCCATGTTCTAAGGCTCCAGGCGTCCTCAAACTATGGCTTGCAGAGGACATTTATCTTGCCCGATGCTGCCTGTCCTGCTTAGCAGCCAACTTGTTCCAGGGTCTGCAGTTTGGCCAGTCAATGGTCTGGGGGACAGTGAACTAGCCCCCTGTTTAAAAAGTTTGAGGACCCCTGCTTCAGTAGCCTCTTTTGAGAGGACCTGTGAGTTTCTTATGAACCCATGAAGGTTCACCTCTCTGCTGCTGTTGTCTTATCCAGCTGAGATGGAGTCTGGACAAGGTCTGGGTCTGGGTCTGAAAATGATCCCCTTTTCATTACTTTCAAAGATAGAAAACAGAGTTTTAAGTTGAACTTGGAAATCAGTGGGAGAGTATGCTTCCGTGTATGGGACTTTTATGTCCATTTTAGGGGAAATGTTGAGCTCATTTTAGTAAATTGGGAGACAATTAGTTATCAACAATTTGAATAATAATTCAGCCCAATTAAAAGAGGCATGAAAAGTAGTTTTATCTCTGAGTGTGAAAAACTGTATCAGGGAGAGAGAATGTTACAGACAATTTCTTGATACACATTTGTATTTGAGGATGTGATTAATTTTTAAAATAATGAACAAAAATAAGAAAAAAAACATAAAATAAGCCACATGTGCTACATAAAAGTCTTCCTCCCACCCCCAAATAAATATTTGGGCAAACCACACTGGTAGGTATAAGCTGTAATCCCAGGAAAGCTTTGGCGGTGGTAAAGTCATGTGTCTAAACTTGGTATGCGATGCCATTTTTATGCTTACTCATTATAAAAAGACTTTGAAAAGATATGTTGGAAAAGGAGATCTTTAAGAACAGAGAAAGCAGCATTCCCTTTGTTGGCATTCCTCTACCTCTGGATAGCTCAAATTTGAATTCAGGAAGATGGAACAGGGAATCGGTGGATTCCATTTGCCAGAGAGCTACAGAGAGAAGAAAGCTGACCTCCGAGGCTCGCTGTTTTGAAGAAAGGACTCCAGGGCTCCAACAGCTCGCTCAGGACACTCGTGTTGTGCAGTTTCTCCCTATATCCCTTTATCCAGGTTGTCATTTCTACTCTTCCTAGGCCCTATTGATGGTTTCAATGGTTTCTCCACAATAATCCTTGGGTCCTGGTTCTGATCAGCAGACTGAATGTTTGCTTCATTTTTCAGATATTCCCTTGATTGGTTCCTGGTTCCCAGTCTCCATATTTTACTTTTACTTTTTTTTTTTCTCTAAAAGAATAGTGTTTGCCATATGCCATATCAATCCCGTAATTGATCCAAGTCCTTTTATATTTGATTACACTGCTGGAAGCAATGCTAGTGTCATTTACGTGCTTTTAAAAAATAGTGTTTTCTTTAGTGTCCATTTGTCTATACTCTACTGTAGCTAAAGTACTTAAATTTGTGATGTTCACCAACAAGCAGACCATTCAAATGAATAGACACTCATTTATATCCGTGTGTTATCCTTATTTGAAAATCCAATGGTCAAATTCAACATTCATAAATTCTATTTTCCCAAAGTAGAGCATTTATAGACTTAATCATTGACAATTTCACTCCTTTATAGGTCCTTCTTTTGGCTTCTGTTTAAAAGTATGTCCTGCGTGTCAGTAAATTTTCTACAAGTACCCTATTGCCATCAAAAAATGTTTAATAGGCTTAATTAGTTGAAGCAAACATTGCCTTCTATTTCTTGGAGTAGAAAATAGATTCTATTGCTGGAAATAGATACAGAATCCAAATTTCGGAAGAAGGAATTTTTGAGCCCCTTTAAAAAAAATGTTTCAAGTGAGGAAACTGTATTGAAGAATCCGTCTTGTGGTTTCTTAGTATTTGGATTAAGAATGAAGAATAGACTTGTCCAACTTTATACCGTCATTTACATTAGAGCTGAAACGCGAATGGATTCTTAGGACTGAATCCATTCCACCCCAGTAGTGACACAGGCCATGGATTCATTATCTGAATGGGCCATCTTTCTGTATAAGCAGAGGCCTGGCAGTAAGAATGAGTAGAGGGGGCTGTGTGAAGAGTGGGGGCAATCAGGTAGATAACTATATTTCTTCTTTCTTTTCTGTGAATAAAATAGATTTTTGATCTCACCTGCATGATCTTGCCCGTATTTAGGAAATTGGATGCTAAAGGATCATGTAGCATTATGCTCATATAAGACCTATGTAGGTTCAAGTTTACCCTCCAGGTGTAATCCTGTTAGTTTTCCCCAAAAGTGAAGTGAAATAAATTGTCTAACAATTCCTTTTCTGGTGTTGATTTAAGAGGAAGCAAAAGTGAACTTACACTGAAAACGGAATAATAGAGTCTGCTTTTCTAATTGAAAATATAGTTCTGGTAGGGAAAAAAATGGCTGGTAAAGGAGACATGATTCTGGACAACACCCACGAATCTCCCAGCCAAAGGCGGTGACTTTCACCATTTACTGAAGCACCAATTGAATTTTACACTGACTTTATATCTTCCCTTCTAGCATTCTCCTCCTTATGTAATTAGAGTTTCTTTTAGCTTCCTTTTCAGACCCTTGAATTGGAAGCTCACTGACCTCTCAGGTCAGGGTCTGGGACGGCAGTTATGAGGGACAAATATATCAGGTGCAAATTCTGGTGAACACGAGATCACACGAACAAGAGTAGACATAAGACAGTGCAGATGTAGAGTCCAGGACCAAACCAACTGAGCTTTCTGGGGGTGCTTTTGGACTAACTGTATGTCTGTAAGCGCATAAAATCATGAAACCAGGTTGTAGAGCATTAAGTAGATAAATTGGGGGAAAGTTTTAACTGGAAGTAGTTATGCCTCAGAGCCCAGGAGCTACAGTTACTTGACAAAGCAGCTATAGTTTTAAGTAATGGCCAAGTGGGAGCTGTAAGTGCTTTCCATGGTATAAGTTGATTTTAAATAATGATCTACCACTCTAAGCACTATATTAGCTGATACTGTGTTTGATGAAGAAAATACATACACAGAGTCCCTTAGAATATTTTCTCTCTCTGTGTGTGTAGGGCAAGCTGTTGTATATATGTGTGAGTGTTTAGGGGACAAGTTGGCAGAGTCTAGAAAGGGACATTACTACAGGCTGTCTCTGTTGTAGTGAGAATGATATGTCAATTGTCGCCTTATGTTCAAACATGATGAGTTTCAAAGGAATTCATGTTATAACATTCAGTTCTTAAAAGTGTTTTAACATAATTTGTTTTTCAAAAACCTGAGCTGATTTTTAAAATATCATAACTCAGTACAGTTGCCGGATAGAATGCAGGATGCTCAGTTAAATTTGAATCTCAGATAAACAACAAGTAACTTTTTAGTATTATTTTAACCTATTAATAAATATCACATGGGACATCCTTATACTAAATATTTATTGCTGTTTAGTTGAAATTCAGATTTAACTGGACATCCTGAATTTTTTTTTTTTTTTTTTTTTTGCTAAATCTAGTCACCAAATAACTAGTAAATGTATAGAAGTCATTCCTTCAAAATCATTTAGTATAGCATAGCTTGATTGTGCTATTAAAAAGCAAGGGAGCTGTTTTAACAAAACTTAAGATGGTTACAGTGTGCTGTTGTGTCAACACCAAGAAGTCATGTGCCCAATTTCTGTCTCTTTCTTGTTTTATTTTATTAAACAATACCACTGCAAACCCCTTACAGTTATGTGCATTCAGTTTGAGAGAGGATGCCACATTTTAGCTGTTGCCTTATCCTTGGAGACAAAAGCTTTGAAAAATTAGGACCATGTTTGAGTCCTAGATACATACAAACAGGCTCTCCAGCAAAATGTGATGTATTGTTTCAAGCTGATTTCCTCCCCCCTTTTCTTTGGGAGAAAAGTACAGCATCTTAAACTAAAGCACACTTTTGCGCTTGCTTGGTGCCAGCAGCCACAACACACGGCTTTCATCTCAGCTTCAAAGTGTGGCAGAGGGAGTTTGGGGGATGGGAGTGGGGATAAAAGGGAGGGCAAGTTGAATACAAAAAGGGAAACAAACAAACAAAAACGGAAAGCAGGATGGAATGGCTGGAAGGAGAAATATTTTGTCTTTCAAATATCATGTCCCCATGGCTGGGTTGTGAGATGCAAGGCCTTCGGCCACCACTCCTCACCCACCCCCCTTGTATATTTTTTTGTTACTGCCACTTCCCATGCTGGGAAGATTCTTGTCATCCCTCACATATTTTATCCACAGAAAAGGCTGCCCTGCCCTGTGCTTGGTGATTGAGGCTGTGCCCCTGGTGTGCCACTCTATCAGTGGTTCCCAAGGCTGTCTAGCCTGGGAAAAGCTGCATGGACACGTTCCAAAATCAGCATTACATGCATTATTGTTCTTACTCTCCCTGATTAGAGTGCACACAATGAAAACAACAGCAACAGCCTCATTTTCTAACCCTCCTCCCAGCACAAGGCAGTTCTTAGTCTGTTTTTCTTTCTCTGGGTCTTCCTAAAAGTTAACCGCTTCAGTGCTGGGGGGAGTCTGAGACCTCACAGCAACTGCCCTGCCGGTTTCTTTGTGATTCTGGGTGGTGGGGAAGTAGGTGGGCTTGCCTTTCCCCCTCAGACATCTGGGTAGGGCTAAATAATGGGGCAAAAGTCAAAAGCTGTGTGTGGTGCGGCTTGGCCAGGCACAGGCAGGCTTTCCAGCATAGCTCTTCCCAGCCTTGAGGTTGGCTGGGCTCTCTCAATTTCTCACATGTAAAGTGGGGGCAGATGGAAAGAGGTGGGGGTCTGGTTGCTTTATCTCTTAAAGCCCCCGATGATGTGTATCTCCATTAACCCCAAGTGGGTTTGGTTGTTCATTCTCAGTTATCAACATGAAACTTTTCTCAACCTTCTTGGGAATTTTTGAATAGTATCTTAGTAAACTTTTGCAAGTATATGGGGAAACTGGCTGGGGAAATAGCAATTTTCACTTTAAAAGCTACAGGGCAATTCAAGTCCTGTTCCAATAAACATTACAATGAAAAAGTATGTTACCAAGGAAAGAAAAAAATGGCTTTCAACATGCAATTTATGACCTCTTTGTTTAAAATAATGGAGGATACGTAACATTCCAGTATAACTAAATAATCTGGATGTTCTTTTGGTTTATGTTGTAAAGTAATTGACCTGACTTTAACTTAAGGGTGTCAGTGAATGAACAGTAAAGAAGGTCACGTATGTGTGCATCACTTCATGCAAAGCTATTTCAAATTAGCTCCACTTAA
Organism: Galagoides demidoff; assembly: GCA_963574575.1. Classification (NCBI taxonomy): domain Eukaryota; kingdom Metazoa; phylum Chordata; class Mammalia; order Primates; family Galagidae; genus Galagoides; species Galagoides demidoff. The sequence continues at coordinate 14,751 of CAUYQV010177658.1, forward strand.
AGACTCAAGTGTCTTGAGACTGACACAGGGAACCCTTCCTTGAACTAATCTACGAAACGCTAGTTGTGTCATTTGGTGTTGTTTTGTCTATATGTAGGAATGAGTGTGGAAATAGTGTTGTGTAGTCAAGACCAACTATACAACAGGCAGGGTGCCGTGTAATGAAAGCAGGAGGTCCCTTGTTAGAAAGTATTAAGAATTTTCAAACAACTTTCATTTGCAACAGCAGAGCACTCAACTAAGTGTGGGGGTCCTTCAGAGCACGGGGCCCCCTGTGAAACTGCACAGGTCACACACCCATGAAGCTGGGCCTGTGTGTCCTTGTTACTACACTTCGAATGAGGCCACTAGATTCATGGCAGGAGTTCTCGCAGTACTTAGGAAAGTTCAGTTTAATCAAGTGCCTACTATGTGCCAGATAAACACACTTTGCAGAGTGGCATATTGGAATGGATTTATAGTAAAAGGCCTCCCTTCAGAAGCCTGTCATTTAGAAAGAGGGGTGAAATTGGTGCACAGGTGACTGTAAAAAAAATACAAAATCCCTACATATTGTGCCAAATAAGGGAAAATGAGAATAAGAGGGAAGCAAAATTGAAAGAAAGGAATGATTGATCACAACAATATTGCACGAAGGCTGAGTGGGACTGAGAAATGTAAAGGAGTAGGTAACTTCATGTTTCCTTTGTTGTTGATGTCCTTATTGTTTTTATATTTCCATTGATGGTTTGAAGTTTACTCATTTTATTTTCATTTGTTTAGGGGTCACCTTTAATTTTTTAGACATGCGTATGTAGCTGTGCTTTTTTAAAAAAAAACTTAATTTTTTAAGCAGTTTTACGTGCATAACAAAATTGAGAGAAGGGTACAGATATTTCACGTATAGCTCCTGCCCCCAACACATGCACAGCCCCTCCCATCATTAACACCTCCCTGCAGAGTAGTACCTTACTTATTATTGATGATTCTACATTAACACATCGTAATCACCTAAAGTCCATAGTTTACATTAGGATTCACTCATGGTGTTGTATGTTCCATGGCCTTGGACAAATGTTTAATGAAATTATCCAGCTTTAAAAGATTGTATATAGTACTTTCACTGCCCTAAAAGTCCTGTGTTCCACTTATTAATTCTTCCCTGTCTTGTAAGCCTGCCAACTACTACTATATATTTAGTATCTTATAGTTTTGCCTTTTCCAGAACGTCATTTAATTGCAATCTCACAGTATGCGGCCTTCTCACGTCGCCTCCTGTCACCTAGTTATTGCGTTTCAGTTTCTTCCATGTTTTTTTATGGTTTGACAGCTCATTTCATTTTGCAACTGAATAATATTTCAACATCTGGATGAACTACAGTTTATTTATTGATGTGCCTATTGAAGGATATCCTGGTTGCCTATGAGTTTTGGTAATTGTGAATAAAGCTTTTATACATTTCTATGTGCAGGTTTTTGTTGTGGACATAAGTTTCAACTCTCCAGAGGAAATACCAAGGAGCGCCATTGTTGGACTATATGGTAAGAGTGTATTTAGTTTTGTAAGAAATTGCCAAGCTGTATTCTAAAGTCTCTGCACCCATTTGTATTCACAGTATCAGTGCATGAGGGTTCCTATTGCTGTATATCCTGCCAGCATTTGGTATTGTCAGTGTTCGGGATTTTAGTCATCGTAACAGGTGTGTAGTGGCATCTCATTGTTGTAGTTTGTGTTTTTCTAATAACACGGGCTGGAGCATCTTTTTTGTGTGCTTATTTGTCACCTGTATATTGTACATTTTCTTTGGGGGAGGTAGGTAACTGTCTGAGGTCCTCGGCCTATTTTTTAAATTGAGTTGTTTATTTTCTTATTGTTGGGTTTTTAGTTCTTTTTATATTTTAAAAAATACTCCTTTATCACACATGTCTTTTGCAGAAATCTCCCCCAGTTTGTGGCTTGCCTTCTCTTTCTCTTGACAGTGTCCTTTGCAGAGTAGAAATTTTTAATTCTTATAAAGCTCAGCTTATCAATTCTTTTTCTTTTTTCATGGATCACGAATTTGGTGTTATACCTAAAAAGTCATTGCTATTCCCAAGGGCATCTTGATTTTCTTCTGTTATCTTCTAAGCATTGCAAAACTACTAAACTTCTAGTTAGGTTTGTGATCCATTTTGAGTTATTTTTTGTAAAGGGTGTAAAGTCTATATCTAGATTCGTTACTTTCACATGTGAATGTTCAATTGTTCCAGAACCATGTGTTGAAAAGACTGTTGTTTCTCCTTTATGTTGCTTTTGCTCTTTTGTCAAAAGTTAGTTGATTTAGACTAGACTTTTCTAGACTCTTTCTCTGACCAGTTTTTCTATTCTTTTGCCAAAACCACATAGTCTTGGTTACTGTACGTTTATACAATTCTGTAGCTTCCATCCAGTCCTGGTTTCTGTAGCTTTATGCTAACTCTTGACGTTGGTTAGTGTCAGTCCTGCCCCTCTGCTCTCCTTCAATGTTGTGTCTTTTATCTCCCCATAAATTTTAGAATAAGTTTGTCAGTATCCACAAAATAGTTTGTTTAGATTATAATTGGGATTACATTGACTCTATAGATTAAGTTGGGAAGAATAGACATCTTGACAATGCGGAATCTCCCTATCCATGAACATGGATATCTTGCCATTTATTTAGTTCTTTTTAATTAGTTACTTTCATCAGAGCTTTGTAGTTTTCCTCATATAAATATTTTATATAATATTGTTAGATGTATAACTATTTTCTTTAGAGGCTGGCTAATGTGAAGGATATTGCATTTAAAATTTCAAATTTTACTTGTTCTTTGCTGGTACATAGCAAAGTGATTACCTGGTGTCCTGCAAAGTTGCTACAATCACTTATTAGTTTCAGGAGATTTTTGTCAATTCTTTCAGATTTTCTACAGAAATAAGTATGTTGTTTGCAATCAAAGATGTTTTATTTCTTTCTTCCCAATTATTATATGTTTTGTTTCCTTTGCCTTCATATTGCATTATCTAGGACTTCTGTTATAATGTTGAAAAGTAGTAGTGAGAAGGGAAAGGGGAAATCATTGCCTTTTCCCCTATCTCAGTGGGAATGCTTCTAATTACTTATAGGTTTGTATAGGTAGTTTTTATCCAACTATTCCTACTTTGCTGAGAATTTTTTTTTTTATTGATTGGGTGTTAGATATTGTCAGAGGCTTTTTTATGCCTGTATTGCTATGATGATGCGATTTTTCTTTTTTATCCTATTGATGTGGTGGATTGTATGAATTAATTTTTAAATGTTGAACTAGCTTTGCATTACTTGGATAAATCCCACTTGGTCACGGTGCATAATTCTCTTTATATATTATTGGATTTAATTTGCTGACATTTTGTTGAGATGTTGCTTCTATGTTCATGAGATACATTGGTATATAGTTTTTTTTTCCTTATGTCTTTGGCTGATTTTGGAATTAGGGTGATACTGGCCTCAGAATGAGTTAGGAATTATTCTCTCTGCCTCTCTTTTTTGAATGAGATTGTAGAGAATTCATATAGGAACTCATGTAGGAACTTCTATAATTCCTTCCTTAAATGTCTGGTAAAATTTACCTGTGAACCCATTTGAACATGGTATTTCCTGTTTTGGAAAGTTATTAATTATTATTTCTTTAATAGATTTAAGCCTATTAAGATTATCTATTTCTTTTCTGAGCATCTTGGCAGATTGTCTTTCAAGGAATTGGTCTTTTTCAACTAGATTATCAAATTTATGGGCATAAAGTTGTTCATTGTATTCCATTGTTGTTCTTTTAATGTTCATGAAAGCTGTTCTCTTTTTTATTTCTGATATAGTAATTTGTGTCCTTTCTTTTTTCCCCCTTTTTCTTTTCTAATTAGCCTAAGAGTCTTACTGACTTTACTTATTTTTCAAAGCACCAGCTTTTCTCTATTGGTTTCTTGTTTGCAATTTCATTAGTTTCTGTTCAAATTTTTACTATTTATTTCTTCTGCTTATTTTATTTTATTTTTTGAGACAGAGTCTCAAGCTATTGCTCTGGGTAGAGTGCTGTGGCATTGCAGCTCACAGCAACCTCCAACTCTTCTGCTTAAGAGATTCTCTTGCCTCAGCCTCCTATGTAGCTGGGACAACAGGCACTTACCATAACATCTGGCTATTTTTTGGTTGTAGTTGTCATTGCTATTTGGCAGACCCAGGCTGGGCTTGAACCCTCCACCTTCAGCTGGCACCCTCGCTGCTGAGCTACAGGTGCTGAGCCACTTCTGCTTATTTTGGATTTAACTTAACTTTCTTTTTCTAGTTTTCATTGTTTTTAGGTCTGTCTTCTTTTCTATTATATGCATTCAATGCTATAAATTTCCCACTAATCACTGCTTTTCTTGCATCTCACCAATGTTGATAACTGTGTTTGTGTTTTAATTTAGTTCACTGCATTTTTAATTTTCTTGAGATTTTTACTTTGACCTAAGTGTTATCCAGAGTGTGTTCTTTAGTGCACTTGTATTATGGGATTTTCCAGTTATCTTTCTGTTGCCAGTTTCTAACTATACATTTTTTTCTGACAAAAATCTGAAGATATTTGATGTCTCATATACCCCTCTAAACCTGACAAGGATCATTTTAACTGACACAACTTTTGATTGAACTTGAGGAGTTTCTGACTTGAAGAAGAGATATATTTAAAATATGAATTGGGGGTTTCTATCTTATTTTTTTCTTATTAAGTCATAAACACATAGATCATGTATACATTAATGCATTTATGGAGAACAATGTGCTGATTTCATATATAATTTGGAATGCTTACATCAAACCAGTTAATATATCCTTCACCTATTTTTTAAATATTAGCTTTAAATTTTAACAAACATCAATAGAAATTAAATTAAAACCCAATGTTTTAATTTTTTAAAGTTCTATGCTATCTTAAATGTAATTTATAAACTTTGGTATTTTGTCAGGAATAGGAACATTTTATTTTTTTGGACAGGGGAGTTATTTATTAAGTGAAAGAACAGACAAATAAATCAAAACCAAAACAGTTTCTATGGTCTGTTTTAAATTTTGCACATACCAACTTAAAATCCTAAATGGTTGGTTATTAAGTAGGTATTGTACTATGATAAGTAGAGGTCAGAATTTTGACCATTAGGTACAGGCAAGATTCTGGTTGTTTTTTTTTCCCTAAGATATTAAGGTGTGAATTAATGGTTTAATTAAATTAGATAGAAGAGATATGAGGGAATGTGGACAAATTAATACGAAATGAGGCTTCTAATTATTTTACTGTGTGAGATTGTCATAGACTATAACAATAAATTAGTAGTTATAAGACCTATTCCTGTTAGATATCTCTACTTAGGGTGTCTTAAACTCACATTGTTCATTTACTGAAAAATATCTTCAGTCTGGCAAATCCCTGCTATCCAGAGTCACGATTCTAAGGTAAGGAGGATTTTAATACATATGTGGAAACAGCCCCTATTTGCTATGTTAAAGGTGTCTGTCTCAAGGTATTACATACCTTCTACGGCCTAGATGGAGGATTGGTCATGTATTTGCCTTCAGCTTAGTTGGAAAAACGCAAGGCTGATGTTTATGTTTGAATCACTATCCTTGACTTGTGACCACTACTAAGGCATGAAACAAATAGAGCAGTGGTTCTCATCCTTCCTAATGCCGCGATGCATTTTCATTGTTACAATGGGGTTGCGACCCACAGGTTGAGAACCACTGAAATAGAAAAGGATCCTAAGCGTTATAAACTCTTAGAAATGCAGCACTTCTCTGCTGCTATGCACAGGTCTTCTGCTGGGTGAGACTGGACACCACTCTCCTGCTACTTTACTAAGGATCCACAAGATCTCTCGCCACTGTCATTTGCTGCTTATACAAGTGGCCAGGCTCCCAGTATCTTCCTCCTTTTACCCCTCCCTCTCTTTCTTCTTCTGCAGGAGGCCAGACAAAAACCACTTCTTTAACTAACACTGGTAGCCAGTTTCTGATAATGGCATTTAGCAGTACACGCATCATATTTTAGAAGTGGATTCCTCTTCTTCTGTTAAATTGTTGGTCCATCTTTTGTCTCCCTGTAGCCACTTACATACTGTCCAGTGTCTCAGAAATAAATAAATAAATAAATGAAAATGGTAGAGGGAACAAAAACCCCAGATAAAAAGAAAAAAAAAAACAACAAAAACTGAATTATGTCACTTGCCCAAGACATGATTTTTCTTAACCAATCCTGAAAAAAATCCTATAATGAGAATTGAGATAACGAATTATAGGATCATTCATAAGACCAGTTGACCCAGTTTGTTTAAGAGCAGCTAGTTTATTCTGGTTTCTAAAGCTGTAAGTGTTCCCTTTATAATGAAAGCTTATTTCTTCAGACCCAGGAGATAGCCGGGGAGGAGATGCAGCAATATGTCACTTTATAAGGTCTTTCTCCTGCTCTCAACTCTCAATGTAAATGTTTTTTAGAATGACTGTTTATGTTATTACATTATGTCACTAGATATCTCTTTCCTAGAAATGGAGCCACTTACTGGTGTTCACACTACTATCTGAAGTTGCCCTTTCTTGAGTACCTACTTTAAAAATCCTGGTGCGGGATTCTGCACCTTACTGGTCTTAAGCTTAACAGATGAGCTGTTAAGTCACTACGGGGGCAGAATGCAGAGAGGAGCACAGTGTTTGGTGCTGGAAGTCTTGACTTTGGCTCCATCAATCAGCCCTTCTCTTACTCTCCCCACTTCCCAGAACTGATGTGAAGATTAAGTGAGGTAATGGATGAAAGCGATTATAAAATGAATTTAAATTTTAGTTAAATGTTTTCATTGGATGAAAACTCATTGAAATGAGATTTATTATTGAACTGAATCAGTTTACAGTATATAATGATTATAGTTTGTTTTTGTTTTGTTTTGTTTTAATGTAGCTTTTCATTAGACATTATTTTGAAGTTATTTATGAGGGGGCTTTGCCACACATACAGCATGTAAGCCTTAATAATATATGTATTAATTTTCCAGGGCTGACATTTTAAAAGTGCCACAAACCATGAAGCTTCAAACAACGGAAATGAATTTCCTCACAGTTCTGAAGGCTGGCATTTGGAAATTGGGATGGTCACGCTGCCTCTGAGAATCTGGGTAGGATGTCCGTGGCCTCTCCCGATGCTGACAGTGGCCATCAATCTTCAGCCTTCCTTGGTTTGTAGCTTCCTCACTGCCATCTCTGCCTCCATCTCCCACGGTGTTCTCCCTGTGTCTTGCCCTTGGTAGAGTGCTGTGGCATCACAGCTCATGGCCAACTCCTGTGCTTAGGCGATTCTCCTGCCTCAGCCTCCCGAGTAGCTGGGACTACAGGCACCCGCCACAACGCCTGGCTATTTTTTTGTTGCAGTTTGGCAGGGGCCGGGTTTGAACCTGCCATTCTCAGTATATGGGGCTGGTGCCCTACTCACTGAGCCACAGGTGTCGCCCAACCTCTGTCTTCTTTATTGAGGCAGAGTCTCATGCTGTTCCCCTGGGTAAAGTGCTGTAGTGCTTTTTGACTTTACTTAGGATATATTTTCTGTACAAGATAGTTCTATAGTCAAATTTATCAATCTTTTTCCTGTGTATTTTATTTAAAAGACATTTTCTTTATAGCAGATGTTAGAAGTTTGTACCGAAGTGTATGACCAAAATTAATGTTTGAGAAGAACATTTCAAAGAAGAGAGTCTAGTGAGATTTGACTATCTGTCTATCCATTTATTTATTTTGGAGACAGACTCTGTCAACCCAGCTAGAGTACAATGGTGTCATCATACTTCACAGCAACCTCAAACTCTTGGGTTCAAGTGATTCTCCTGCCTCAGCCTCCTGAGAAGCTAGGACTACAGGTACCCACCACAATGCCCAGCTAATTTTTCTATTTTTAGTAGAGATGAGGTCATGCTCTTGCTCAGCCTGGTCTCGAACTCCTGAACTCAAAGGATCCTCCTGCCTTTCCCCTCAGAGTGTTAGGAGTATGGGCTTTAAGTCATGGCACCGGCCTCTCTCTGTGTCTTCACATGGCCGTGTCCTTATAAGGAAACTGGTCATGTTGGATCAGAGTCCACCCTCATGACCTCATCTGATAACAGACACAAAGATGTTGACTCACAGGTAATTCAGTTTGGGGCCACACTTCAACCTATATACTGGTGGATTGTTGTTCCACTAAACAATCCAGTGTCTCACTGGCTGGGTGCTGGGCTGCCAGGCTGATGTTTGTTATTCATAAAACCAACTATCTCGTATGTGAAGTGCGGGAGTTGCACTAGACCTCTTAGGACATTTTCTAATTTTAAAGCTTTGTCATTCTATCATTTTAAGAGTATCACATTGGTTCTTCTCTCTGAGACCATAGTGGTCCATTTTATTCACCAAAAGATTTACACACACACAAATCCAGTGTCTGGCTGCAGCAGCATTGGGTGGAACGGTGACTTCCTCTGCCCCCACCCGGTGGAGTTGTCCTCACTGTCCTCACTGTCAATGCCTCACCCCTCACTTTCTCCTGGGGGGATCATAGCAACAGTCTCTCGGCTGATTTAGGGCTCTTCTGCCAATGCATCCCCCAGCAAGTAAGCGCTGCCATTTCTAGTATTCAGAAAACCATCCTGACTGCACCACCTTCTGTGTTACACCCTTTAATGGCTTCCCGTGTGTGCTGGGTGGCAGCTTGGCACCTGGACTCTGTAAGCAGGAGCTGCTTGCTTAGACTCATCTGCACACTTTACCCTCAGTAAACCTGAGCTATTCATTTTTCTCCCACTGCAGCATTCTGGTTCACATTTCCAGACCTTGGTGCACTGTACTCCCTCTGATGGCTGGGACAGGGCCCTTTCTTTGCTGCTTAGAGAGTTTCTATTTACCACATAAAATCCAGTTAAATAGCATCACCTTTGGGAAATCATTATGGTTTTCTCTAGTCATGAGTAACCATTCTCTTCTCTGTATTGCCACTGAGCCCCCCTCTTTATTTCTATTTTTATATCTATCATTGAATTATAACATTTGTGTGTGTCCCTGTCTGATAGGACATTGCTTAAAGGTTGCAGTGATGTCCCTGTCTTTGGGTTAAGTCTTATATCTTCTCTATTCTCAGGCGTCAAACACACAGTAGATAGTCAAAAACATGTTATTAAATGGAATTAAATACTAGTTTTTTATCAAAAGGAACTGAAACAAGGAGTCAGGTTCAAATTTTATTAACATAGGTTGCTTCCGAGTTCATGAAACAGTCCAGCTTGCTGTGGCACAGCTGTCTGGTGTACCTAGGATAAGTTCTAATGTAAGCTGCTGTGCTGCTGTCCCTTGCTGTAAAACACTCACTGCACACAGGGCTACGTGCTGTGGGACCCATGGAAGGCAGCCAGGCCCAGGGCTGGCAGTTAACCTGAAAACACTTGGGTTAAGTTTCTATCGCCGTGGCGGTTAGGCAGCCGCTTGTAATTATTCCCTTCAACTGGCAGCTTTGCTTTACCAGACATATTCTGACGGGCTGGACTGTCAGACGGGCAGCTCTTGCTTTGCCTCCTGAAATGTGGCGCTGCTGGGAGCAAACAGCCTAAGGCGGTGTGGCAGACAGCAAGTTAGAAATTAGCAACCGCAATAACAAACGTGGAACCACTTGGGGGAAGAGAACTCCGGTTGGAATCATCCTCGAGGGTGTGCTGACTTTCATTGCCCTCTAAACTGGTGCGTTTCTCATCATGCTGAGGACTCTGGCAAAGTGAAAGACCAGAATCCTATAAGGAGCTGGGCTAGGACAGGGCAGCAAGAGAAAAGGGTAAAGCCTTAAACACCACTAAGGATGAGGGAGGGGGAAGTGCTTGGTCCTCAGGATAAAGATGATGTTGCCGGGGGTGGGTGGGAGAAGCTGGCACAGCTGAAGGAGGATAGCTTCTGTGTAGGAGACGCCAAGAGCCAGATGACATCCGAGCAAGATGATCTGCAGCTGAGGCGTGGACCTCAGGCCATTCGTCCACAGGAGTTCTTTGTGGAAGAAGAGCCCATGCCCTCAGCACTTAGTCATTGTTAATTTCTCCCCTCACCTGTATCATTCTCTTTCAATAAAAGGCTGGTGCGGAGGTTGCTTGGGGCTACCCGGAAAGTAAGGGCTAGCCCGCCTTCCACAAGCTTGTACTTGTAATCCGCCTCTCGCCTGGTTCCTTCCTGTGCTAACCGGGACCAGGGCCCTAGGAACCCGACAGGTGGTGACACTTCTGCTCATTTATATCTCACATTCTCTAAAGGGTAGAGGGAAACATACAGTTATCAGTCTTCTTTTTTTGGTGAATACAAGCATAAGAACTGGTAACACTAGGACATTTCTATCAATACTATGACATTGCTATCTAATACCACGTGCTGGAGACTGAAGAGTGGTACTGCCTGTGTATGTGTTTGCCTCGATTCCACCTATTGGTGGAGCAGGAGCCATAGCTCACTCATGTTGTTGCACTAATATGGTTTCTTACACCTGTTCTCACAAAATAACTTCAAGATTGGAGAAGTTTGAGCATGAATGTTGCAGGTGGGAACCTTCATGGCCCAGACAAATAGATCTCTTAAAAGTGTTTGAGTAACAACACTGATTTTGAGGGGAATCTTAATTTGGTAAATTACAAAAAGCCTTTGACATTATCCTATTTTTGCTCTTGGCACTAAAGTATGAGGTCTAACAATTAAATTCAAGAACTCATCCTAGAAAAAGTGCTACATACCTCATTGATGAATATCATTGCAGTCACCTTTGAAGTACTTTCCTTAGGAAGCTATGCTGTGATGCCAGCCAGCACTACTCCACCATTCAAAGCAATTTTGGAACTCTCTTTCTGGAATGGCCATCAAAGCTGTCGTTATATTAACCTTGGAGTTCTACATGTCATCAAAATGTCTTCCTTTCAATATTTCCTTTGCCCTTGACTAAAGAAAAATGTCACTGGGGGCCCGACCAGGTGGGTAGGGAGGGTATTCCAATATAGTTATTAGTTTACTAGTTAAAAACTCCATCACAGATAGTGCATGTGAGCTGATGCATCATTGTGATGCAAGAGCCATGGGTTGTTGACCAAGATTTTCAGTTACAATTTTCCTGTTTCTCTATTGATGTTTACTTGGTCTTTTATGATTCTCATAGTCAGCTGATATATTTGATGTACAATTTGATTAATTTTTGCAATGTTTTTAACAGTGATGCTCATTACTGGCTGCACTGACCTCCCTTCATCAGTAACACTTTCTCTTCTCAGAAAAAACGTTTAATCCATTTGTACACTGCCATTTTCTTCATAGCATTCTCTTGCTAAGTTTAACAAGAAATTTTTGTTGTTCTATTCCAAGCTCCGCCATTCTAGTGATGGCATTCCAAAAAACTCAACTATAATGAACGCCATTCAATAAGATACCACCACATGTCAACAGAAACACAACTATGAGACACTGATATGTAATATATCAAGGTTATGAAAGCTTACTGAGTTGTTTGTACAGTGCTGCCAACATAAATGCACAGTGGCAAGTTCAGGAACCTCATTGTCAGACTCTGTACCATAATTTTGCAGTTGTTGTCCAGTTCAAAAGAAGCATTGTTAGGAATGAACAAACTTTGAAAAAAAATCACAATTGATAAATGAATCATTATAGGGATGTTATAAGAAAGTTCAGGGCTCGGTGCCTGTGGCTCAAGTGGCTAAGGCTCCAGCCACATACACCTAAGGTGGCGGGTTTGAATCCAGCCAGGGCCCACCAAAACAATGACAGCTACAACCAAAAAATAGCCAGGTGTTGTGGCAGGCACCTGTGGTCCCAGCTATTTGGGAGGCTGAGGCAGGAGACTCGCTTGAGCCCAGGAGTTGGAGGTTGCTGTGAGCTATGATGCCATAGCACTCTACCCAGGGGGATAGCTTGAGGCTCTGTCTCAAAAAAAAAAAAAAAAAGAAAGAAAGTTCAGAATATACTTTATTTTATAAGTACCACTTTGGTAAGGGCATGAACTTGGTAAAAAGTCTTATTATAAAGGGAAAAATCTTATTATAATGGCATAATTCGTGTAAGGCTCTTATTCTAAGTGTAGCCTGTATTATTAAGGGTTAAGAGAATCAGAATACCTAAGGGCCTATGTCTAAAGGTTTCTAACACTTACCACAGGAAGGAGCATTGCCTGAACACAGGTCTCAAATCACTTGGCAAGGAAAGCTTCTCAGGTGGGCAGCACAGCCATCTGTACTAATGGGTCCCCAGTGACATTTCTCAACTAACAAAGCCGACAAGATACAACAGGCTCATACTACCTATAAATTATTTCCTTCCTGTTGCAAAATGCCAGTCACATCTGACTGCTTTTCACATAACAGCAAATTTTTCCAGCACTCAATCATGTTAGAAAGCCTGCCTATCATAAAGACCTATGAGTCCATCCTATAAAACGTCAAAAATATTGTAAATATTAGTAATGGGCCACCTCAGAAGTGTTAGAGACAGTGTTGGAAAAGATCCAAAATTTTGTAAGCTTATATAAACACTTTTGATCTTGAAAAATTGGTCTACAAATCTTGCAAGAATGAGTTCTCTCCCAAGGTTTAGTATTATATTGGTTTGATGCAACTGAAAATGTTTTTCGGGAGGAGGGGGAAGGCGGCAGGTTGCTATTTATTCTTTTTTTTAAATTTAGCATTCTGACCAAAATAAACTGCACCAAAATGTTAAAAATAAATTGATTTCCCTTTTGCAGAAAATTAATTTATCTTTGAAAATTGGCAAGTGGTATTCCTTAATCTTTATATTGCTAAAATTAATTCAACACTTTCAATGAATTATAATGCCTGCATTATACTTAGAAGGAATATAAAAACACATTGAAATTTTTGGCAAATACTAAACAGTTGCAAATTGATTTTAAACTAAAGCAGCCCATTGTTAACAACTGGTTTACTGCATTTAATTCACACTTATCTGGACATATGTATATAATATTTTCTATGACATTCAAACACAGTATATGTATATAAAATATACATACAGTCTAGCACCACTGAGATCACATTTCTCAACCACAATTATGTGTAAAGCATAGAAATGTAGTTTTTAGTTTCAAATCTAGTTAAGACTGGAGGAGGAAAGGCATTGTGCAGAATTACTCAAATTATTTTCTTTGAGACACGCATATGACATAAATAGTATTTCATGGAAATAAGTACATATTTTGCTCTAGGACTTCTCAGGACCTTTAAAATGCAGTTGTTCAGTTGAATTTTTAAAATGAAGAATTGTCCTGAGAGACTCAAATTTGGGGGCATACTGTTAGAATGCACTCTAACTGCAGTAAGAAGATTCAAATTCAGGCAATGATTCTGCCACTTACTTAAAGTGTGAATTTTAGAAAACTGCTAAATTCTAAAACAAGTAGTTTGGATGGAATGATCTTTAGTGTTTTTTTTTTCTTTAACATTTCATACTAGGTTTTTTATACGAGGGCTGTATGTTATTGTCTTTATCCTCTGGAGTCCTAGCATAGTGCCTTACACTTAATAGTCCTTTGATAAACACTGATGAGGTTGAACATGGCCCATTAACTATTAGGGATCACTAATTCAGGCAAGTTTGTATTATCTGTATTACCTTAAACAAATCATTCAGAGAGAATATCTCTGAAGTTCCATTTCCTTCCTTATAAAATTTAGGAATTTGATCATTGGATTTCAAATCCTTTTGAATGTTAGTGACAATATTCCTGGTATCACATAGATCCTTCTTCAAATGAAAGCTTACATAGAAGTTCAAAGTGTAAAACAGTTCCAAAGTAGAGCTGCTCAACTCAACCAGAGGTGAGTGCACGAACCACTTCTCCCTCTCCCATCCCATCCTATCCCGACCTTATCCCACGCCCCTATTCCTTGGTGTCTCTGCGGACCTCCTCAGGCTTCTCAGAACACAATTGGAACAAGACAGAGTTAGATAATCTCAGAAACTTCTTTTAGGTAAACATCTTAGATTTCCCTGGAGAAACATAGATTTTTAAAACTTTTTTTTTTTTTTTGCCAAGGCTAATAAGATTTGGGGGAAATAAAATGTAGTTAAACCCCTCACTACCTGGAAAAAACTTTGCCATTTTCATGAAGCAACCACAGTCTAAAGCAAATGCAATAGAAATCAAACTTACATAAATCCTAAAAATGCTAAGATTCAATTTTGGCTTCAATAATGTACTTGAAAATTGAAAAAGATATTTTTATTTTATTATGTATGAATGATTACAAATTCACATAAGACCTGACAATTAAGTTTGTGAACCTACCACGGTGTGCCTATGTTGGCAGTCCTGCATGAACTACTCAGGTTGCATAGCCTTGGTGTATCAGTGTCTCTCAGCTGTATTTGTGTTGACTTGTGGCAGAGTCTTGCTGAGTGGCATTCATTATTATTGTTGCATGTTTCTGAGTGCTGTCGCAAGAATGTCCCAGCTTTAATTAGAGCAAATAACACACATTCATAAATTTCTTGTTAAACTTGGCAAGAGTGGAAGTGAAATCAGGGACAAGTTAGTCCAAGTTTATGGGATTAATGCCATGAAGAAAATGGCAGTGTACAAATGGATTAAATGTTTTTCTGAGGGAAGAGAAAACATCACTGATGAAGAGAGTTCAGGGCAGCCAATAACAAGCAGAACTGATGAAAACATTGTAAAAATTCATCAAATTGTATGTCAAAATCATCAGCTGACTATGAGAATCATAGCAGACCAAGTAAACATCAGTAGAGAAACAAAAAGATCTTAACTGAAAAATCTTGGTCAACAACTCATGGCTCTTGCATCACGACCATGGACCAGCTCACACAGCACTGTCTGTGAAGGAGTTTTTAACAAGTAAACAACTATGTTGGAACACCCTCCCTACGCACCTGATCTGGCCCCCAGTGACTTTTCTTTACCCAAGGATAAAGGAAATATTGAAAGGAAGACATTTTGACAACATATAGAACTCCAAGGGTAATGTAACAACAGCTTTGATGCCTATTTCAGAGAGTTCCAAAATTGTTTAGAATGGTGGAGTAGGTGCTGGCATCAGTCCATAGCTTTCTAAGGGGCCTACTTCAAAGGTGACTCCAATGATATTCAGCAAGAGGTGTATAGTAGTTTTTTTAGGATGAGTTTACAAACTTCACAGCCAGATCTCATAAAAAAAACCCCTCTATTATCCTTAGAATAGTCTTTATAGCCCAGATTGTAAATAATTATTGTTATATAACATGGCTTAATGGTCCCTCATCACTATAATTTATTAGTCAGTTTATTAATTATGAATACATACAAGGATGGCTAAAAATTTAGCGTAGCACTGCAATTAATGTCTTGTGAAATGCTGGTGAAAATATGTATCTGGGGGACAAAGAGCTGCTGAGAAATTATGATGAAGCATTTTAGTGACATTTTATAGGCGACCTTAATGTTTTCTTCCTAATTAATCTTTTTTTTTTTTTTTTTGATAAGGAAGACTAGGCTCTGTGTTTGAATCAGCCTCTTGGAGAACCTTGTCTCAGAAATCCAGTGATGCTTGCTGACACGGAAGTAGAAAGCAGCCCTCTGTGAGGCCGAAACTCATCCAGCCTTCCCATTCCCATAATTGCTATGGGAATCAAGTTCTGTGTTTCTGCAGTCTCTGTCTTCTCCCTCTAAGCAGAGAGGAGTGCAAGCAGGACTTGTTGCATTATCAAAGCAATCAACTTCATCAAGCCCAATTTTCCTATCAGCAAATGACATCGAATTTATGTTAGGAGCTTGTTAATTTAAAAAGCAAGTGGCACAGTGCTTTGTAGATGATGTTATTTCCATATGGAAATTTGCACCCGTTATGTTGGGAGACGGGGCTCCCTCAGAGAGGGGTATTATTATTTGGTCACTGTGACATCCTGGGGAAATGTTTTATTCTATAGGTTATAATTCTGGGATCATGCTTACAGTGAAACTTGTAGATGGGAGAACAGAGCAAACATAAAGTATACAGCAGCCTCTAAATTGAGTGGCAGACAAAAACAAAACCTATCCAGGTTTGAGAGTAAGTAGGAAGGGGAAAGTGTTCTAATTCAAGAAGGAAACTAAACCACGTGCATTGATCCATTTTCTGTTTTGCTTACAACAGAATACCTAAAACTGAGTAATTTGTAAATAGTAAGAAATGTATTTCTTAAAATCATGGAGGCTGAGAAGTCCCAGGTGGAGGGGCCACCTTTGATGAGAGATTTCTTGAAGGTGTGTGTGTATGGGGGGACTCTCTGAAGCGTCTCAGAAGCAGCCCAAGTTATCACATGGAGAGGGGGTTGAGCATACTAAGTCAGGTCTTTCTTGCTTTTCATATAAAGCCACCAGTGCTACTCTTACAATAACCCATTAATTCATTTGTCGTTAATCATTAACCCATTAATCCATGAGTGATTTATTCATAATGAATTATAACCCATTCAGGAGAGCAGGATTCTCATGATCTAATCACCTATAAAAGATCCCACTATGTCAAAACTGCCACACTGAAGACTAAGTTTCCAACACAAAAAATTGGGGAACACATTCAAACCATAGCATTACTCATTTGTAAATTGTAATCTGGATGTGAAAAATAAAACCTTAAATTCAAAACTAAACCAAACTAAACCAAAACAAACAAAAAAACCACCTAGAAGTGTGTGTGTGTGTTTGTGACCACAAGGTAACAAGACAGAGGTAGTGTGTTATAGTATGTTTCACGGAAAGGACAATATGGGGAATTTGGAGTATAAGAAAAGGATGAAAGAACCTTTAAATAGTCTCCATGTCTTGCTCAGTATTGGTAAATTGCACCCTTTTTTAGGCATCATAACTTCAAAGATATATTAATAGAAAATTTGGGTGGGGAATGTCAGCTCACACTTGCAATCCTAGCAATCTGGGAGGTCAAGGAGGGTGGATTGCTTGAGGTCAGAAGTTCAAGACCAATCTGAGCAAGACTGAGATCATATCTCTGAAAAAAAAAACAAAGCTGAGCATTTTGGCATGTGCCTGTAGTCCCGGCTACTCAGGAGGCTGAGACAAGACTTGAGCCCAAGAGGTTGAGATTACTATGGCACCATTGCACTCTACCAAGGGCCACAAAGTGAGGATTTCTAAAAAAAAAAAAAAAAAAATTTGGAGGGTCTTCAAAGGTGATTAAAAGAATGGAAAGTAAGTATTTGGATGAAACGTTTAAGGAATTGGGCATGAATTTAAAGGAAAGTAAAAGGGAAAGCCTCTTGAGCTTGCACATATTTAATTTTAAAGACTTCATTTCAGTTTCTTGTTCTTGATTATTTTATGGAGAATTGCCTTTCAATAGAAAATCACTAATATTTTATAACATTTCCATAACCAAAGGTGAATAACCAAGCACATAAACCGACTTAACCCAACTTCCAGAGGTACCAATGAGGGTTCTACCTTAAGAACCTTAAGAATTTATGTAAGACATGGAATTTTGTAACTTTCTAGTTGATGATGATAAAGTATATTTATACCAGGGTATGTACTCGGGGCTGGGTCTTCCATAATTACACTGTATTCTATTCAGATACTGTATCAGGTTGACTTCTTTATGTGTTAATATCAATCTACAACAGACAGAAGTATAACTCAGAAATTTTCTTTAAAAACTTAATCTGTATATTATAAACAAGCAAGCTCTAAGAATTATGTAGATCAGGCAAGCACCCAATAGAATTAAAGCTAGTTTTCTGTAGATTTATGCAGTACAGCTAAAAGGGATGGAGGATGCTATATATGGATAAGGATGTGGGTCTGAATCTTGGTTCTTAGTTTTTAGCTTGAGAAACATACTTAACGTTCTCTGATTCTTAGGATTATCATTTGTAGCATAAGGATTACAACATAAATCCATAAGATTATTCTTAGTAAATGAGATAAAACTCTTCATGTGGTGGCAAAAAGTTAAATGCAATAATTCACATAAACTATTTTAATAATACGTGGTATTCAGTAAGCTCAAAATAAATGTTAGTTGTTATTATTATATGAGAAAATATCTAACACAGTGCCCAGCATGTGTTAGAACTCAAAAGTATTAATTATAATCCAGAACAGATTGGAAAGAAGTGGTGGGATTCTTCAACATGGAAATGGAAGTCTTAAAGTATTAGAAATCTAGGAAGTCTTGATGGGAACTTTTAGAATAACTTATTCATCAGGTTACTAAATTCAGTTGTCTATCTCACAATGGAAACAGATAAAGATGAAGAACAAAAGGAAAACATATGCATAGCATATATTAAAATTCATTAACCCAAGATATAGTAGAGCAGTGTTTTTCAACTTTTTAAAAATCTCATGGCACACTTGAATCTATAGTCAAACTTCCATGGCACACTTAAATTATGTTGATCAAAAAAAAAAAGAGTTAGAAAAAAGAGTATACTTACTGTGCTTTGAACTTCTTTGGAAAATAACTTTTTAATGGTCTATAAAAATGTTCACCACACACCCAAGGTCCTCTCATAGCGGCACCCAGTATGCCACAGCACACCAGTTGTAAATAACTATTAGAGGACAGAAGCATATATAGGTTGAAGAAGTGCTTAATAAGTAATAGACTCATGAGAGGCCAAGGAAACAAACCATACCCCTCCCGCTGGGAGCTGCCATCTTGGTGTGTAGTGTGCTGTTCCAGTCTGCTTCTGACACACCAGGTAGAGGGGTCTGACCCCGTTTGCTTTGGCTCGTGTAAGATGACCACTGCTGATCCAGACTGTGGGCGATCACCCTAGGCCATTGTTCTGCAAGAATGGCAGACTGAAACTTCCAGGGTAGGTTCCACAAGGACACCTTGCATGTGGACGAGTGGACACTTTCCAAATAAGAAACAGCAGCTGATATTAGACAGCTGGTCACTCTGCCAGGCTTGATGTAAGTTGACCTTCAGAATCTAAATGTACTAAGTAGACAGGATAGGAATCGTGGGAATCCCAGAAGCTTTCCTCACGAAAGAAGAATTTGAGCCTAAAGATACTGAAATGTAACAACCAGCAAACTTAAAAGATAACTCCAACAATTTCCCTAGTCCTGCTGTTTTAGTCATAGGCCCACATTATGAGTCAGACCAAAGATTCATTTTATTTTGGAGGAAATATAAAGAGACCAAAAGAAGAAAGGAGAGGATGGTGAATTCCCGATTTTTCTGCAGAAATGCTAACCGTTTTGATAACATTTGAGGGAGGGCAAACACGGAAGATCAAAGAAGTCAGCAATGCTAGTGAGAAAATCAGCTCCTCTAACCCCACACCCAGAAGTGAAGACAATTCACGTATGGGAATTGTTTCCAAAGCACCATTGCCATCCTTCCAGAAAGCCCAGGGAAGAGAGAACAAAAGTGGAGCTGGTGCCTCTGGGGCTCCAGTCTATAACATGCAGTCTGTCTTGCCACATCTTAGGATTAACCTTCAGCTGTGTGGCCAGCAATGCTGGTAATGTGTTTTTAAGCCCCCTCCTACCCACACAATCATAACAAAAGGAACTATACCAAAGTGTCAGGTCAATTAGCAGATAACTGAAAGCCCTTCCATCAATCATTTGCATTGTGATTGGCTCCTAGGTCTTGTCTAGGTCATATTATGACTCCTTTATTAGTGTTGAAGGTCACCAGAAGGCAGGCAAGTGCATCCTATACCAGGAAGCATAGTGAGTTTCAAGAGTGAGATATTTGGCTTTAGTAGACACTGTGGCTGTGACACGGAAATCCAGGGAAATGAGTTAAGCTCAGTCAGACTCCAGGCGCCGCACTGCCTCACAGCAGATAGAATGAAGTAGAATAATAGAAGCCTTCCTGCTATTCTCAACATTAGGTTGGAGTCTGGGCAGCCCTTCCAGCTGAATTTCTGGAGGCTGTTTTCCATTCAGGCCCCCATGCCTCAGGCTGTAATTCACAGGAAGGGGCTCCAGTGAAAGGCTGGCCCCAATTTCAGGCTGTACAGTGCCAAGCAAGCCCTCCTGCAGGAAGACAGATTAAGGGGCACGTGTACGTGTTGGTGGGTGAGCACAAGATTTAGTACCTACACTGGGCTCCTAGAGAAATTACCACCTGGCTGATTTAGACCTGGCAACCACACATAAACACAAATACACAAATACCTAGATTGCACAGGACTAACCACATCTGCTTATATTCAGCCAGTCAAGAAAGGAAGGCAGCAATGATCATCTCCCCCACCCACTGGGGAGCCCGTGTCCTGACGAGATAAGCTCTCAGCCTGTCTGGTTTGAGCTGGGCTCATTCTTTCTCTAGTATGATTTTTATTTGAGGTCCTAAAAATTCAGATGACCTCACTGGAATATGAATCATTAGCTTGAAAACTTTTCCTTTGTGGTGCAACGATAAGATGCAGTTGGTAAGGGAGATGGAATAACTAAAAAAGGCCAGTTCACAGAAGGGAAACTTTGTATTTATTTAAACTGACAGAAGTATCACTAAGTACCACAACGGCAAAGCTGTAAGTAATGTATTACTACCTTCTCCTGTCTATCAACACCGTCTGTCTTCACAGTTAGGTATCAAAGCACTAGTAAAACCTTCCACAGGCTGAGGGTTGAGATGTAAATGCTGCACTGTGATATTTGGAGTATTGGAGTTTATATAAATGTTCAATCATTTAAGCTTTGAGGCTCAGAACAATATTCCAAAGTATGGCACCTTGACATGCTGTGTACTTAGAACTGGAGGACATTGGAAAAGTTTGAGAAGGAAGTTCTCACTGACCTTCTCCTGATCTCTTGTCTCCCACCCCTCCTTATCCCCCCAAATGAGTTGTAGAAATCAGAATTTCTCTTCCCCAGATCAGGTCATAGAAAATAGAACCCCTCCCCCATGCACGCCATAGCATCTAGAAAGGTGACCCTCTCTCTTCTCTCTTGAAGACCCTCACTTGACAGGGGTCCTACCCCATCCTCGCAAGGAAGAAAGGCTACACAAAGAGGCCAAGAAGAACCTGAGCTGACAGACTTGCTGAGTTTCCCTCCTCAGTCTATCACCACTAGATCATATCCCTTTGACCAATCACATTTCTCCATGGCTGTCCATTCTTTATCAAATGTCAGGACAAAAACACACAGTCTTCCCTGCATCTTTGAACCTTCAATCTGAAGGATCTTGTGTCACATCAAACTTTGGGTAGATGAATTTGTTATGCTTTTTTTCTTATTATCCTGTCTTTTGTTATGAGAGTGTTGGCCATGGCTCTTCTGATGGGTGAGGAAAGGTGTTACACCTTTCCATCCCTACAAAACAAAGAATAATTTGAAGCTTAGGAGACTTTTTCCCCTGCAAGCAACCCTTTGTGTCTGTCTGCTTGGGCCCCACGTGCACATAGACAGAGGCCGGTTCTGAAGGGCACAGCATCCACACAGCAGAGAACTCAGAGCTGTCAGCTGACACAGAGCAGGGAGTGTGTGAGTGGCTCTTCAAGGACAGGCTTGCTTTCTGAAAATCTCAGGGCCTCACAGAGTGTCTGACACAATGTAAGTGGTCAGTAGATGTTTATGGAGTGACTAATGAGTGGAGAATTGACTAAGGTCATGACCACATGTCACTAGACATTTAAAAGGAAGGATAAATACAAAATTAAATGAACAACTTGATACTCGCAGACACCCGGATAGTTAACATTTTTATGTGATCTTAAAGACCACTTCTGCAACCGTTTTTGGAATGGTAAACTGGTTTTCTCCTTATCAGGAGCTCTGAGGCTGGAGAAGACCGCAGGAAGTCTCCTAGGGGCAGAATTTGGAACAGCATGGGCAGCTGAGCGTGTTGTTTTCCAGATACAGCAGAGTGTGAGCTAAGAGCATGTTTTGAAGTAATCACAGACGACACACACGATGAAAAAGCTTTATCCAGGGGTCCATTTATTCTGTGTGTGCTACAGGGACTGGGGAGGGTGTGCAGCCACATGTGTAAAGTGCTGCATTACAGAAGTTTCAGAGCACAGCTCCTAGGGCCTAGGGACGCCCACTGTGCACAAAGACCCCCAGCCAGGGGACAGTGCAGAGTGTGTGGCCTCCATTCCTGAGCAGGCAGGCCCTGCTGAGCACGCACAGCCCCCAGCAACCTGCCACCCAGGGCCTGATACTTTATCACACTCCAGAATTGTGACTGCAGAAGGCTGACAGCTTTGACAGTTGCTCAAGTATACACCTTTCTGGTCATTTGAAACTATGTCAGGTAAATAAAATAGAGCCTTTTGATTACGGCCAGTGCTGCAAATGGACAGATGGGGGGCCCTTTAGAAAGTCTTAAAAACCCACAAGGCATTTTGGACATCAAACATCACTTACAAAGTACCACTTTGATGAGTTAAGAGGAAGTGAATGGGAACCAGATGGATGAAATTCCCCTTGAAATACACATAGGATTAAAAATTAAGAGAAGTCATTCTAGACACATTGCATTGCTTCAAACACGTTGGATAACACACCTTGTTTCAAAGAGATATTTGATCATTAAGTGACAATTTGTCTGCCTCTAGATTCTAAGTTCTAATTTGGCTGCTTACATAGTTGGAGAGAGAGTTCTGCACATGAAGCAGAAAAAAATGTTTCTCGGCATATTAAGAGTGAACAAAATAAAAAAAAAAAGCAGTTCCTTCAATGTGTATTTTATTTACTTGGTGAGGTAAACAAAGTTAACACGAAATTCCATAGAAAACATTTATCAAGTGACAAGTGGGTAGAAACAAAAGGGTGCATGTGGGTGAATTCCGACGGCCTCAGGCATTTAACAAAAGATGCTCGATCATGTTTGACAGATCTTAATAGGTACTCAGAATGCAAGCACACACGTGAAGACATCCACACATCTGGGTGGCGTGTCCTGACCCTGAGGTGTTGATCAGCCCTTCAGAGAGTTGCTTTTCTTGGTGATTACTCACCGACATGTGACTCTTTACACAGCCAACAGTCCCATAGTGACGGCAGGCAGGGCTGGGCTGCAGGCACCGGAGAGCAGGATCTTAGTGCCTTCTGGCTTCTACGCACAGGCTGCCCTGTCAACAAAGATGCTCCAATTTTCTGCCTGGAGCAGGCAATTTTCTGCCCTCAGCAGCGTCCTGCAGCAGGGTTTGCTCTGTTTATTTACTCGCAATGCTGTATGGCTCCCTTGGGAACGTGTGAGGCAAAGGGTCTGAATTCCCTGCCTGTATACAGGCAGTGACGACTTCATGCAACACTATTACCCTCACGTGTGGAGTATTGTAAACATAAGCTGTGGTTCAGCTAGATTTGAATTCATTTATTGTCTCATTTAAAATAATTTTTTTATTTCAAATTAATATGAGGGCACAAATTTTTAGGTTACATTGTTCCCACTTTCAAGGTAGAGTTCAAGTTGCAGTTGAGCCCCTCACCCCGGGAGTGTGCTGAACACCCTCAGTTTGTGCACACTAGGTGAGATCCTGCCAATCACCCCCCCTCCTCCCTCCAATTGCCCTCCCCCTCCTCTCTGCCCCTCGCTAGACCACATTTGTGATTTAGCATTCATGTGGGTGGGTAATGGTTTATGTATTGGTTTCATATTATTGTGTACGTTAGATATTTTATTTTTCATTCTTGAGACACTTTCCTAAGAAGAATGTGTTTCAACTCCATCTAGGTAAACATAGAAGATGTAAAATCTCCATCTTTTCTTATGGCTGAATAGTACTCCATGGTGTACATGTGCGACAGTTTGTTAATCTATTCAGATTTGAATTTAATTCATAGTTCATGCCTTGCTCTCTGAACATGAGAAAATGATTCATCTTTTGAACCCCAATTTCTCCATCTGGAAAATGAGCTGAGCAATATGTCCTCACAGGTTATTGGTGATATATTAGAGGATGTATGAAAAGTGCCTGGCATGTGGCCCTGCCTCAGAAATGGATGCTGTTCATTTTATTAAGTGGCATAATCTTTTCTCCTTTGGTCCACAAACGTGGCCAAAGTGAGTGACGGAGCCTTGTCGACATATCCTACTGCTCAGTTATAGAGACAAATACGGCAAACCCTGAAGTTACACTGATTCATCCCTTGAGTCACACAGCTTTGACACCCCAACCACATATTTTATACATAGGGTTGCTTGAGGACCCTGTGCATAGAATATAAATTTATACATGTGTATGGCACCGAAAGCACAGACAACAAAAAGAAAAAAATAGATAAATTGGACTATCTCAAAAAATTAAAAACCTTTGGGCATCAAAAGACACAATCATATAAAATGTACAATTATTACATGTCAACGAAAAATAAAAAGGTGAAGCAAAGAGAAGATAATCAAGAGCCTGTAATGCAAAGCACAGAATGGGAGAAAATATTTGCAAATCATATATCTGATAAGGAGTTAATATCCAGAACATAGAAAGAATTCTTACAGCTCAACAAAAACAAAACAAATAATTCGATCATAAGTGGGCAAATGACTTGACTAGATAAGTTTCCAAAGAAGATATACACAGGGTCCATAAGCATAGGAAGCTCAACATCACTAATCAGTAGGGAAATGCCAGTCAGAAGACAGTGAGATACTACCTCACAGCCGTAGGGGGATTATTACAGAAAAAGACACAGGAAAGAACAAGTTAACAAGTGTCGGTGAGCATGAAATAAAACAAACTTAAAAATATAATGGAGGGACAGTTTTTAAAGATGGCTACATATAAAAGCATATATACTTACACTTAAAAAAAAACCTACAATGTTCCATGCCTTTTTTTCAGTATTTCTGCTTGACTTTTAGGTCAATTTCTCCCTCAAAAGCTAGAGCAGGTTGCAGGTTATTCCAAAAGTCGTCACCCATTCCAGGTATTCCTGGGGAGTTAGCTTCGGGTTCTATTCTCTCCAGGCCAGATGAATTTGCACATTATTTCCCTGTGGGAAGCAATGACTGAGAAGGATTTTCTTACCTGGGGGAACTTTCCTTCACCTTGTCCTTACTGCCCGCTCCAGTGATAAAATCACCCAAGAGAACTTTGGCTTCTACTTACCAACTAAATCAGGCACTCTGTGTGTCATGGGGGTGTGTGGTAGGTGGGATGTCTATGGTTTTAGGTTACATTTATAGTAATGGTCTACAGACAGAAGAGCAAGTTCTGGGACTAGTGGTGTGCTTAAGATTTTTCAGTGTTGTTTACTGCTCTCTCAATTCTATAAGGCTAGACAATTAAGTTCTCCATCTCATCCTAGAAAAGCGCTACATACCTCATTGCTGAATATCACATGGGCACCTTCAAAATACTTCCCTTGGGACGCTATGCGCTATTGCCAGTGTCTCATCCACCCTTCAAAGCATTTTCTTAGGATGAGTTTGCAAACTTAATCGTCCAACCTCATCTGATGACAGCTCTGATGGGTAATTTTTTTTTGAAAGTTTAAATATATATGCTTTTATATGTAGGCATTCCAAAAAAAGAGTTCCAAAATAGCCTTGTCATCAGCCTGGGTTCCCAAATGACCTTGTGGATCAGAGCTGCCTACTGGCCTGAAATGTTGACCTTAGAGTTTTTACATAAGAGAGAAGCAAGTTTCCTTGTTCTTTGAGCCACTTATTTTATCATTGCAGTTCTGAAATTCTGTTTAATTTCTATAGTCAAAATATTTGTTTCTTCTTTATTCAAAAAGAATCAATTAATTATTTTATTGAAACTACTGTTCCAAAGAGAAGAATAGAAAAAAAAAATCAACCTGTGGATCTTTTTTTATCCTAGAAATAACACACAGTAGGAACTGCTGAAATTGTCAATGAGTTCACCTCCTGGGCACTGCCAGCCCAGACCTAACTTCCAGATTTTGTTAAAATTAGACAGTGTGCTGAACGGGCACAACCCCTAGACATGCTTTTGCTCCATATCACGTATAGCCACACAAAAGCAACCCACCCCATAGAGCTCTTTGCTTGTACCTTTAGACACTTCTTGCACCTTTTATCACAATCAATTTGCTGCTTCATCTGTCATGAAGCCTTTTAACTCCCACTACTTTGAGCATAAGTGTGGGCCATTTGGTATGGAAAACTATCCATTTTGGGGAAAGTCCCTATTTCTCTGACCTGTGCTCTGAATCTGGCAGCTTCTGTAGACTTTTCCAAGAAGCCACACTGTGAACCACGGCACGTTGTCATCATGCTCTGTGCACAGGAAAGCCTGGGTGAGAGTGGCAGGGAGCAAGGGGCTGAGCAATCACATTCATTAGAACAAGCTGGTCAATTTACTCAAGTAGGACATTTGTCTAAATCCAGTGGTTTCCTCCAAAAGTGACGGTACTTTCCTGACATGCTGATAATATTACTATCTAAGGTCACCGTCTGCAGATCCTGGGTTGCTTTTCAAAAGCAACTTTAATCTTCCTAACGGTGACTTTTTAGCTTTTCTAGACATGCATAAAGTGTAAATCACAATATTTATAATCTATAAAATATTAGGATAGCACTTACTAGTTGCAAAATGTTGTATCCATTATTAAAAGACAGAAATCTATTAAACTCAAGGCCTTTTTTTGGAGACATTTCTTTTTCACTCTGTCTCCCTAGGTAGAGTGCCATGCATCATAGCTCAGAGCAACCTCAAACCCCTGAGTTTGAGTGATCCTCTTCCCTCAGCTTCCTGAGTAGCTGGGACTACAGGCATGAGCCACAATACCCAGCCAATTTTTTCTATTTTTAGTAGCGATGGGGTTTCGCTCCTGCTCAGGCTGGTCTTGAACTCACGAGCTCAGGCAATCCACCTGCCTCGGCCTCCCAGAGGGCTAGGATTATAGGCATGAGCCACCCCATCCGGCCAGTCCAGGCATTTTAAACTAAACCTCTAATGTCTACTATCCACCTTTCTCTCCCTGCTGTCTTCCTGATTGCAGGTGAAGGGGTGAAAGGAAATTTGCCCTTTCCCCTGAAAGTTTGCTGAAACATCAACTCATAATGAAGGAGGATTCATGACAGAAATTTTTGTTTTCAAATACCGTGTACGTGGCATCACAAGGGTGGTTACCCAATGTCCCAATGCAGTTCAGATATTTTTATGTACATTTTTTAGAGGGAACAGAAAATGAGGAGTACAGGTAATTCTGCTCAGGGGTAACAAACGGTACTAGAAAGGACAAATGGATGGGAGAAACAGATTGACTTGTAAATTAACCTGAGTGAGAGATATTATGTTTTAAATTATTTGGGCCAGGTCCGCCTGTATTCTTGATCTTCTTTCCGCAATATACTGAGATAACAGGGAAAGGGAGAGAAGTGAGTTGCCCTCTTTGATCTTCTGATCAGGTTGTCCTACTTATGCAGATGGAGGAAAAGCCCCTTCCAGTGGCCAGTTATTCTCTAAGCACCTTAATTCAAAATATTCTTTATACCGAGTAGTACATTCTGGGGTGAAATTTCCTCATCTCCTTCCTAGGTGATGGCAATTTCATCTTTACAATTGCTTGGGCCAGAAAACTCAATGCCATTCTTGACTCTTCTTTCTTTCTTGATGTACAATCAATTCATCAGGACATCCTGCCAGCTCTGCTTTCAGAATTTATTGACTCTAATTCTTTTGCATTGCCTCCACTTCTCCCACTCTGGTGGAACTGCCAACATCTCTCGAATGGATTAAGTGGCCTTCTAACTCTTCTTCCTACTTCCCCTTTTCTCCAACACACACACACACACACACACGCACACACACACACACACACACACAGAGGGAACATATTCTCACTAGGGTAGCCAGAGCAATCCTTTGAAATGGACCTTAGGTCATGCAACTCCTCTGTTCAAAAACTTTTGAATGGCTCTCAACTTTTCTCTGAACAAAGCTCAAGTATATACAAGGGCCTGTGAAGCCCCCATTACCTTCTGACCTCACTGCCTCCTACTCTTCCCTCTTACTCAGATTCTATCCCAGCGGCATCCTTGCTCCTGGGTCATATGTGGCATGCTTTTGTTACAGGGCTATAGGTTTCTAGCTCTTTCTCCCAGCTGTCTGCTTGGATAACTCCTTTACCTTCTTTTTTCTTTTTCTTTCCTTCTCTCCCTCTTTTTTTTTTTTTTAACAGAGTCTGGGTAGAGTGCCATGGCATCGTAACTCATAGAAACCTCTAACTCTTAGGCTCAAGTGATCCTTTTGCCTCAGTTTTTCATTTTTAGCTGAGACAGGGGTCTTGCTCTTGCTCAAGCTGGTCTCAAACACAGGAGCTTAAGCATTTGGCCTCCCACAGGGCTGGGCACTGTGGCTCACACCTATCACCTGTTTTAACACTTGGCTCAACTATCTCCCTTTCAGTAAGGCCCACTCTGACTACTCAATTTACACTGCCATGGCCACCTCCTTGTTTATGCTATTTGCTCTATTCAATTTTTTAAAGGCACTCACTGCCTTTCAACATGTGAGGTGACTTACTACCTTAGCGTGTTCACTGTCCCTCCCACCAGCTCTGCAGTACAAATGCCTTGAAGGAGGAATCGAGGGGCACCTGGAACAGCGTGTGGCAGGTGGTGGGCACTTCATATGTATTTTCTGGAATGAATGAATGATGCCTACCTGAGTCTGCAGAAATCACTTTCTTTTCTAACAGGAAGGACATGGCCAAAGGAAAGTGCTAGACCCTGAGGAGAAGCCTTTCCTGAAAGTAGACCAAAAATTATAGAAAGGAATCTTGGGGTGATAGCCCTGCTAAACTCTTCCTAGGTTACATTTCAAGATGATTGACTCAGGTGTTGAGAACACTCTTGTTTGGGGAGTTAGGACTTGTCCTTGTTTTCAATTAGAACCCGAGTGACTGAGAAAAGCCGTGCGGATCAAATTCCCTGCCTCCTGCACAAGTATTTCCTGGTCTGGTTTCAGGTGTCCCTTTCCTCAGGTGGGTTTGTCATTGGGGATTAAAGCACCTTGTGATTCTGAGCCTGGCTGTCTCGGTGGTGCTGACGCACACCCAGTATCTTCCATCTCTATTCAGTCCCTTATTCATACTCACCTTTGGTCCCACATGGTGAACTTGGGCAGTGGGACTCAGCACCAGAAGCTGAAGAGCGCCCACGGTTTGCGTCTGTCCGCCGCTCTGATCACACACTGCCCTGCCACCGGTGGAGTCACAGCGAGGGGAGACAGCCAGGCTGTGTGGAGCAGGAGGAGAGCGCATGCAGGTGACGGAGGTCAAAGAGAGGAGAGGATGGATGGCAAGGGCTGGAAGAAGACAAAGAAATGGAAAGAACAGATGGGTGGACACTGGAAAAGGAGAAGACAGGCTCCGAGGTGGGGTGAACCCCAGGACTGGGTGTGCCTCTATGTTCCCTGGGGACATGAGGAACATGCTATCAATTATTTTTTCTCCATAAAATATGGGGAAAATGACGTCATTCAAATTTGAAATCATTGCCAATAGGGGAAGAAAATACCTTTCCAAACTCTGCAAGCACGAGGTGCTTTAAAAATGTGAAGATTAAAAGGCTTTCAGATGACCCTCCGAATACTGCCACACTTTCCAAGGCATTGGACCTTGGACTTCCCGCTGAAACAAGGCATGTACATTCTTACATATATGCAAACCCAGGCTCGCCTTACCACCTTCTGCAAGCTGGTTTCAATTGCTCAGAAATTTATGAACAGCAAATTACTTTTGCTCAGCTGCCTTATGAACACGCAGGTACTTTAGGGGTAGCAGCGATTGTGGAGGAATAGATACTGACACATGTTAACTTTTAAAATAGGAAGAACCCATATGAAAGGGATTTTTCAGGTCTTGGGAGCCTCCAGTACAGTTCCTAGCAGCCCAGGGAAAAGTCCCTGTCGTCTAAACAGCCTCCCTTAGCTAACTGCCCTAGCAGTGCATATAAAAGGAGCAGTGGAAAGGTGCAAAAGTCATTAACAGGAGGGAAATAGGAAGCAATCAGCAACACTTAAAGCAAATTATTACCGTGAAATTACACTCCCCGCTTGAGATAAGTGTCCTGGATCTGTTAAAGCTATAGACACCTGGCTGGCTTAAACGCCACTGAGGCAAGTTTTCCTCTTTGCTTTATTTATGAAGTGTGAGGCCGTGATGGATGGTGATGCCTGAGGGAGGGGGCTGCCCCTTTCTTCCCGGGGGTTCCTTCTCAGGCTCCTTCCCTGCATTGAAGACTTGTGAAGAGAGGCTTTGTAAATACTTGCTTGGACAAGAGGAGACCCTTCGAGGATAAAATGTATTTTTTGGGGGAGTCGCTTTGAGGAGCAAAACCCGAGGCACTTTTTTGCGTTTCTGTGGGAGTCAGCACAGGCCTGCGAAAGGCCGTACCCCTTTTCTGAGAGTCTCTTCCCTCCCAGACCCACTCCTCTGTGTGAAATAGTCCTCCAGACAGGAGCATTTTAGGTCCCATCATCCTCTCTGACTTCCCCTTTGGAAATGAATTTTCAAAATGTTTTTAATTCCCCATGAGTCAGAGTCCAGAGGCTGTTTTGTCACTCACTCACCACCCTGTAAAGCTCCAGATCCTGAATGGCAGAGGGATCCGGAACCACCTCGGCCCCCAGCGCCCCATCCACAGCAGGGGGCCCCTGGCACGTGGAGTGAAGCTGGAGGCCCCACCCTCCTGCATCCTCTCAGCCGCGTGTCTGCAGCCTAGCTCGGAGCTGGCTGTGCTTGAACCCAATGAGCTGAGCTGGTCTCTGCCCTTCAAGGAACCAAGCTGGTCTGCTGGGGCCCTAGGGGCTTAGAGATCCGTGGGGTTTTTTTGGTCTCTGCCCTGCCCCAATCCCAGCGAAAAGAGTATGTGCCTCGCACTCTTCCCCCGCACTCTCCTGGTACGTTAGCGAAGCTCTCAATAGCCATTCCAACGGCAGTGCTAATTCTTTCATTTTTTTCCCTTCTTATATTAATCATAAAAAACTCTGAGAAAGTAAGCTTTTTGGTTATTATTTTTAGACTTTTAATTGAATCTTGAATGCTTATTTTTTCCAAGAGGCGTGGCTGGTCGGGGTGTCGTAAGGTACACAGTGCACAATGAATTCAGACATACGCAATAAAGAAGTCTTTTTAGGGGTACAAGGGAAAAAGTTAACGAATTTTGATGTCACTGTTACAGGGGATCTTCTTATCTATATTCTCAAAGCTGTCAGAACTGTAAAATGTTAGCATTGAGAGAGAATGTACAATTATTGTGTGAGATGTCAAAATGAAAACAATAGTACCAGCTAAACATATGTGAAATGTCATCCAGTTTTGCAAACCTTCTAGAAACAAGGAACTTGTAACTTCACAAACAAGCCCATTTGGAGAGGATATTTGCACATTCTGTTTGATAATCCACAGAGAACTCAAACTTATTAATAAGAAAAGAACAAGTGATCCCATTTCATTGTGGGCAAGGGACTTGAACAGAAGCCTCTCTGAAGAAGATAGGTGCATGGCCTACAGACACATGAAAAAATGCTCATCATCTTTAATCATCAGAGAATGCAAATCAAAACCACTTTGAGATATCATCTAACTCCTGTAAGAGTGACTCACATAACAAAATCCCAAAACTCCAGATGTTGGTGTGGATGTGGAGAAAGGGAAACACTTCTGCACTGCTGGTGGGAGTGCAAGCTAATACGTCCCTTTTGGAAAGAAGTATGGAGAATACTCAGGGATCCCCCAGACCTGCTGCTTGATCCTGCAATTCCTCTACTAGGTATATATCCAAAAGACCAAAAATCACTTTATAACAAAGGTATTTGCACCATATTGTTCATTGCAGCTATTTTTATAATAGCCAAGTCCTGGAAGAAGCCCAAGTGCCCACTGACTCATGAATGGATTAATAAATTGTGGTATATGTATACCATGGAATATTATGCAGCCTTAAAAAAGACGGAGACTTTACCTCTTTTACATTTACATGGATGGAGCTAGAACATATCCTACTTAGTAAAGCATCTCAAGAATGGAAGAGAAAATATCTAATGTACTCAGTAGTATTATGAAACCAATTTACAATCACTCACTATGGCCCAGGATGAAGGAGGGAGGAGGGGGCATGGTAGGGGAGCAAGGAGGTCAGATCAAGGGAGGGTGAATGGTGGGATCACACCTATGGTGCATAATGCAAGGGTACATGTGGGATCTATTAGTATAGAGTGTAAATGTCTTAATGCAATAATTAAGTAAACGAGATGAGGTATATATTAACCAGTGTGATGTAAGCATTTCTAATTCTACATGAAATCAGCACATTGTACCCTCCAAATGCATTAATGTATACATGATCTATGTGTTTATGATTTAATAAAAAAAAAAAAGAAGCCCATTTCAGTTAAAACAGCCCCAACATTTTTAGATGTTTCATCCTCTTATTTAAATACCTCCAATTACTATCATCCTACTGCTGTGTTTTGCCTTCTAGAGATAGGTGAAAAATTAATAACACAACTTTTGAGTTGAAAGAGACACATACAAAGCACACTTGCAAGTGTAGTTCTTTAGATCGTTTCCCCCAAATGAAGCCTTTCTATTTCTTTCAATTCTTCATTATGCAACATGGTTTCAGATTGTTCTACGTTTTTGGTTTCCATCCACGGACTCCTATGAAAATTTTGTTTCCAGCTGTGATAAGGGTGACAGCACAGTGTTTAATTGCTGGAGGTGATTCACAGATCCTAAAATGATAATGCTTGTGAATTTACTGTTCATCGCAAGCAAAAAAAAAAATACTATTAGCAACAATATTATAATAAAAAGTACTTCACAGTAAAAAATTAGCTCACAGTAAGGGATGAAAGTCTGGGCCAAACCCTATATTCCCTCTGTGAGAGTCATCCTAGACTCTTACGTGCACTCTCTTATAAATGAGGGATCACCCATATGTGCAAATAACACCTAGGAACCAATGAGCTCCAAAAGGATTCTTGACTGGGGCTCCTGATACCTTTCTGGTCAGGTCAGATAGGCATGTTTCTTGCTATGTAACCAGATCCAATGGCAAAAACCTCTACAGAACTCACCAAGACCAGAGTACAAATTATCAATCTTAACATTTTCAATAAACAATCCTGACAAGCTGGTAAAACCACTTTGAAACTTGTCTTGAATTCATGGTTACGAAGCAATGCGATTACTCGGCATACTTCAGGCTTTGACTAGAGGTTAGTACTGTGTAGATCCATCTCTTACTTCAGCAAGGCTGCTCAGGCCAATTCTGGGCTGGTTGGAATTAATGCTCAGATGTGGCCTGACCAGCTCAGCTTGTGTTGGGTTCATGTCTCTCATATTCTGGACACCATCATCCCCCACTTATTTCTAAATATTCTCCATGACATTCTCTCCCAGAAGAAATCACTGACACTTCCTACTGTATGTTTAGACTAAGGTTGTCCCAGTTTTATTAAAAAGAAAGTCAACTCAAGCATTATTTTAGATCCCAGCTGGTGGATCTGCCCAGCAATCTAGAGAACTAGGTGATTTCCAGGAAGCCACCTATCTCCTTGCTTTTGCCTTGGCTCTGGCCCCACCTGGACTTTGTCTTATATTCCTTTTCTGGCTCTGTGGAGTTCTGGAGTTCTTTCCTAAGCTCCCAATCAACATGGCTGGGCCCTAGAACCTCCTAACATTCTTGCCACTCCCATCTCTTAGCCCATCCAAATTCTAAGATCCTGCTGAAAATAAACTTTTTCTTTCCAATTGGGATAGACCCAAATACCTACTTGAGAGGGGACTACCTTTTTTCCAGTCCCCAAGGTCAGAGATCCTTAAATGGCCACAGTGGTCTGAGTCAATTCCCCTGGGTTCTGGGCCCAGGAATATCCAGCTGCCTGCATGGGGCCATCCTCCTGCCCTTAACCAGCCAAATTCCAGGTCCCTCCCTCTCGCTTACCACTCATTCCAACAGAGAAGACCCCAGCATGCCTTGAGCAAGCCTGGATTAAAATAATTCAAGCAGGAATAATCCTTCAAAAGAAAAATTAAATTGAACCTGCAGACTACCTGCAAAACTATCCTACGATTTCAGAACTGAAAGGAACCTTAGATCAGCCAGCCTGGTAGTTTGTAAAGTTCTGTTGTTTTTAATTTTGTTGCAATTGAAATGGAATATTACCTGGTCATACATGCAAAATTAATCAAAGAGGAACTGTTTAGAGGAAAGGTTAGGTTAGGAATTAGATGCAGAACATATAGGCCATTTGGGACCCCATCAGGCTTTCTTCTTTAAGGAACCTCTAGGCCAGCAGTTCTCAACCTGTGTGTCATGACCAATGAAAATACATCTACATATCAGATATTTACATTATGATTCATAACAGTAGCAAAATTACAGTTATGAAGTAGCAACGAAAATAATTTTATGGTTGGGATCACCACAACATGAGGAACTGTATTAAAGGGTCGTGGCATTAGGAAGATTGAGAACCACTGCTCTAGGGAAACCCTGTAGTACAGTTTGAGAACCACTGGTCTATCCCAATGGCTTTACTTTAAAGAGAAATATTCAAAGATCACAGATGTTAGAGAATTTCAGGACATCAGTCTGAATGCTGAGCTTATTTTACTGTGTTTGTTTGTACCTCTGAAGGTTCAGGAAAGTACAAGTACCAAATCTATGGTACTTATGTGACCAAATCTATGTGATTTATTTCTTTTCTGTTCATTGCATTTATATGAACTTACATTTTGGAGCATGTGCTGTAGGTAAGATAAGGTACTAGTGCCGCAGGACAGGCAAATAGGACCAAGACTCAGATCCCCCTTTCTTGGAGAGCAGGCACTAATGGACACATCCATAACTATAAAGCCAATTGATAAGCCTAATGTTATACAAAAGTCCACATATACGCACACACCAAGGATTTTTAAGGTGGATATATCAGCCAGCATTTTTGAATCAAACAGAACAAATTGTGTGTGTGTCTATGTGTGCGTATACAAAGAGAGCTAGAGATCAAGAGATTTACTTCAAGGAATTGGCTCATGAAACTGCGGATCAAGAAAGAGCTGATATTGAACTTGAGCCCCATGGCAATCTGAAGGCAGAATTCCCTCTTCCTCAGGGGAGGTCAGTCTGGTCTCTTAAGGTCTTCAACTGATTGGACGAGGTCCACCCACATTATTATAGGCAATCTGCTTTTGCCAAAGTCTACCGATTTAAATATTAACCTCACCCAAAAATGACCTTCACATGGACGTCTAGACTGATGTGTGATCAACTAGCTAGTTGCCATGGTTTTGCCAAATTGATATATAAAATTCACCATTGTGGTGGAGAAACTATGTTTTTAGGGAAAACTAAGGAAATCCTGAGACATGACAAAGTATATGAGTGGGGTAGGAAGGAATACATTATAGTGTAGGATAGCATGAGCTAAGACAAACATCTGAGGACACAAGAAGCCTGCACAGCTAATTCTAAGTGGTTTGCTTAAGAAATCAACTTAGGTAGCAAATGGTCATGACTCCTAATGCAAGGATTGAAATTAATTCCACACAAACAAGTTTTTAAAACTGTTGCATTCAGGCAATGACTAGAAGCTGATTAGTTTTATTTAATACTAACATTGTCCTTCTCCCAAGACTCTAACAGGCTAGTGTATATACATTGCCTTTTAGATTTATTCCCAGAAATTAGACTGATCAGTCATACATTATTCCTTTATGTGGAGACAAATTGTAAAATCTCTTTGTGAAAAAAGAAATCAAATATTTATCATTTTAATTAAATTTATTTTTTGAGATAGGGTCACCCTGTATTGCTAGGCTAGAGTGTGATGGCATCATTATAGTTCACTGCAAGCTCAAATGCCTGGGCTCAAGTAATCTACCTACCATAACATCCTAAGAAGCTGGGACTACAGGTGGGTCCCACCATCCCTGGCTAATTTTTATATTTTTTTTGCAGGGAAGCATTCTTGCTGTGTTGCTCAGGCTGGTCTTGAACTCCTGATCTCAAGCCATCCTAGTCCTCTGGCCTCCCAAAGTGCTAGGATTATAAGGTTGAGCTATTCTGCCTGGCTAAATGATATTTTATGAGATAAAAACCTAATACTTCTTTCTCAATTTGCTGTATAGTTGTGCCTTATTAAAAGAAAAAAAACTGTAGATATTCTTACCAATTTCTTGATCTTCCTTAACAATTTGCTTCCAAAGACAAGCAACTCCTAAATTTATCATATGCAAATGTAAGGGTGATAATATTACTTCTCATAGGCCAGGTTAACTACTCATTCTTATTATCTTATTTTTTTTTTTTTTTTAGTTTTGTGAAGAAAGTTGTACTTGTTTGTATTTTCAATGTTATCCAATAGTTATAGTATTTCTAATGATTAGAGAAGGGTAAAATTTTAATAATCACAATAACACTTTGATACTTACAGCGAGAACACACCACAATACTTTGCTGAGTAGTGACTAGAGAAGGTTAAGTGTTAAGGACTGAATTGAATAGTGTGTCTCCCTAACATCCTAACTCCCATTATTATGATAGTAGGAGATGGGGCCTTTGGGAGGTAATTAGCTAAGATGCGGTCATGAGGGTGGAGCCCTCGTGATGGTATTAGTTCTCTTTTAAGAAGAGGAAGAGACACCAGAGCTCTTTCTCTTTCCATATGAAGAGACACAAAGGAGGCAGGTGTCTGCAAACCAAGAACGGAGCCCTCACCAGGAACCAAATCCACCAGAGCCTTGAGAGAGGACTTCTCACACCCTGGAAATAAATGTCTGTTATTTAAGCCACTCAGTCTAGCATATTTTGTTGCAATAGCCTGAGCTTAAGTTAGAAGCTTTTAAAGTCACATCTTAGTCATATTTTTGGGATCTCCCATCTTCTAGCCCCTAGGCTAGTTCTGGGAAGCAGATGGAAATGAGGAGTGGACTTTAGTTCTAAGGAGTCTAGCATGGAAAATTACTACAAGAGAAATAGGATCCCAGAGCCTAGGAGCATGAGACAGGGGTGACATGCCCAGTTGGTCCTGGTTGGTTACCCACAGTAAAGTGAAAGACAACTTTACAGAGGAGGGATGCTAAGCTAGGTCTTGGAGGATGAGAGTGATTTTGTCAGGAGAGGGAGGGGGATGACCTTCTAGGCAGAGGAGGCAGCATGAGTGATGTTGAGCAGGGGTGAGGTAGCGGGGGTGCTGAGGAGAAGCCAGCCAGTCCAGATGGCTGGGAGGGTGTGTGGAGGTGGAAGGGATGGAAGTGAGCCTGAAGAAGCAGAGGACCCAGGAGAGTCTGATTGCTCATCATTTTAATACAATTTTAATTTATTTTTCTATGTTTATTTGTTGATTTTTACAAAAGTAAAACACAGTAATTATAAAAATTGATGTCTCTTTTAAACTTATTTATTTATTTATTTATGATAACTTAAATGTGGCTGAACCCTAAAAGTTGAAGTTCACTGTCCCATCTTTTTGGGTCAGTGTGACACCTGACTTCAGCTTGTTTTACCTAGCACTATACACATCTTGTCCCAGCTGTAGAAATCCTTACAGTGCCTTCTCCAACTGAAATAGCAAAGAGGGCAGAAGAATGCTGAGTAACATTTGGCAGAAGGGATTGCAAATGTTTGGATATTCAGTGCTAAGTATCAGACGGCCATATTGCAAGGCATTCAACAGCTCCTCCAGGCAGTTAAGCAGTAGTTTATTACTGAATAGGTACCAGGTAAATGTTCTCTAGTACTGCAGTGAGAATCCCAGTGTAGCTGGAAATGGCCACAGTTGTTTGAAATTATTTGAATGTAACTACAGT
The DNA here is from genome assembly GCA_963574575.1 of Galagoides demidoff. Taxonomy (NCBI): domain Eukaryota; kingdom Metazoa; phylum Chordata; class Mammalia; order Primates; family Galagidae; genus Galagoides; species Galagoides demidoff. The sequence goes on from CAUYQV010177658.1 coordinate 52,500, forward strand.
ATTGAACTCTTTCTAACATTTTAAATCATCACACTGAAATACATCAATGTCGGAAAACATTTGAACATATCCACATGAAGAAATCATTAAAAAATACAGTGAAAAATTGATGCTACAATTTTCATAAATTAAATACTCGCCACAGAAATACGGGCTTCTTCTTTTCTTTCATGCAAATAACCGACACCATAGTTTAAATATCCACCCTTTCCTCTTTTTAAAATTAGGTCTTTTTAAAATCAGGTCTTAACAGAGACTAAGCAGCTTAGTCTGCATCCTCTGCAACAAGAGCACCTCGCTCATCTGTCACCACCTACCCTGCCCCTCTCCAGGCTAAAGAGCACAGATTCATACTCACCAATTGCTCAAGATTTTTACTTCAAATCCTCTGCCTTTGGGAGCAACGTGTAAACTAGTACCTGTTCTACAAATGAAGAAACTGAGTTACAGAAGTGAGTCAGCCTAAGGAAGACAGTCCTGTGAGTCTCACTGAGGAACAAAAAGTGCATGTGTTCAGTCTCACTGAGCACACTGCTCCACACATTCGCTGCTCCTGAGAATCACAGACTGTGAACAAGTATACCCATTGATTGCTTTCTCTGTGAAGTTTGTTATAGAAGTAATTTGTAGAAGTTACAGAAGGAGCAATGGTAGAAGGCAACTACACAATTCCCAGTTAGCAGTAGTGTGTTTGAAAAATATTGTAGAGCTGGCTTGGCGCCCATAACACAGTGGTTAGGGTGCTAGCCACATACACTGAGGCTGGAGGGTTTGAAAATGGCCTGGGCCTGCCAAACGACAATGACAACTAAAACAAAAAAATAGCTGGGCATTGTGGCCGGTGCCTGTAGTCCCGGCTACTTGGGAGGCTGAGGCAAGAGAATCACTTAAGCCCAAGAGTTTGAAGTTGCTGTGAGCTGTGATGCTACAGCACTCTACTGAGGGTGACATACTGAGATTCTGTCTAAAAAAAAGAAAAAAATTGTAGAGCCAAATTTCTATACAATTTGTTGTTTTCAGAAAATCTTCTAATGGTGGGATGATGTTTCAGGGTTATTGAGGGTCTTGAACCATTATGTAGTACATGCATTTTTTAATGTGGATGGATTTTAAGTGTGAAGATTTCAAATCAG
>CAUYQV010177660.1:0-26471 GCA_963574575.1 Galagoides demidoff
GATTTTTTTTTTTTTTTAGACGGAGTCTCAAGCTATCCCCCAGGTAGAGTGCCATGGCATCACAGCTCACAGCAACCTCCAACTCCTGGGCTCAAGCGAGTCTCCTGCCTCAGCCTCCCAAGTAGCTGGGACCACAGGCGCTTGCCACATGCCTGGCTATTTTTTGGTTGCAGCCATCATTGTTGTTTGGCAGGCCTGGGCTGGATTCGAACCTGACACCTTAGGTGTATGTGGCCGGCACCTTAGCCACTTGAGCCACAGGCGCTGAGCCAGGATTCACTGTTCTTCATCTCACTTCTAGTGTAAATAAAAAGGTATTGTTTTTTTTTGTTTGTTTGTTTGTTTTTATTCAGAGTCTCACTTTATCACCCTTGGTAGGATGCCATGGCATCATAGCTCACAGCAACCTCAAACTTGAGCTCAAGTGAGTCTCTTGCCTCGGCCTTAATGCCCGGCTAAATTTTTGTTGTTGTTTAGCAGGCCTGGGCCAGGTTTGAACCCACCAGCCCTGGAACATGTGGCCGGCACCCTAACCACTGAGGTATGGGTATCCAGACTAAGGTTTTATTTTTATTTTTTGAGATAGGACCTTGCTACATTGCCCAGCCTGGTTTTGAACTCCTGGGCTCAAGGAAGCTCCTAAGCTCCTGCCTCAGCCTCTTGAGTAGCTGGGATTACAGGTACCATCTTGCTTGGCAAAAATAGCTTTCATTTCTTATTTTATTTATTATTTTTTGAGACAGAGTCTATGTTGCCCTGGGTAGAGTGCTGTGGCATCACAGCTCACAGCAACCTCAACTTCTTGGGCTTAAATGATTCTCTTGCCTCAGCCTCCCAGGTAGCTGGAACTACAGGAACCCACCACAACACCTGGCTACTTTTGGTTGTAGTTGTCATTTGGCAGGCCTGGGCTCCAGGCTGGATTTAAACCCACCAGCTCCAGTGTATGTGGCTGGCACCCTAGCCACTGAGCTACAGGCACTGAGCTACAAAAAAAGCTTTTAAAATAGGCTCAGCACCTGTAGCTCAAGCAGCTAAGGCGTCAGCCACATACAACTGAGCTGGTGGGTTCAAATCCAGCCTGGGCCCACCAAACGACAATGGCTGCAACCAAAAAATAACCAGGTGTTGTGGCGGGAGCCTATAGACCCAGCTACTTGGGAGGTGAAGACAGGAGAATCGCTTAAGCCCAGGAATTAGAGGTTGCTGTGAGCTGTGACACCACAGCACTCTACCCAGGGCAAAAGCTTGAGGCTCTGTCTCAAAAAAAAAAAAGCTTTTAAAATATACAAATGGGAAAAAATGTGGCTTAAACAAGCAACAGTTCACTTCTCACATAGCAGACCTAGAGGCAAGTGGAGCAAGCAGACCACTGCTGCAGCTCTCTGGTTATGAGGCCAACCCTATCCAGCCCCTGCTCACTCCCTTCTTCATTTGGTTCCCCTCAGTCTCAGCCTCTCTACCCCCAGCCATCATAGCATTCCAGCCAGGAGGAAAGGGCAGGGTGGGAATAGCAACCTCCCTTCTTTGAAGGACAAGTCCTAGAGGTCAGACAAAGCACCTTTCCATCCAGGGGCCAGACATACGACCATGGCTGACTGCAGAAGAGGCTGAGAAATGTAGTCTTTATTCCGGATGGCCACAGCTCTAATCTCAAAGGAGAAGTGGTAAATGTAGATTCAGTGTCTATCACCAGAGTTCTCATCCCTCTGAGATTGGCATGCTGGGTGCCACAGATTGGTGCTTGGCATCAGAGCTAAGGCTGTACAACTGGCAGATCTGATGAGGTTTCAATATGCTTGTCAGTTCCCTTTACAAACTGACCAATCTGCTCTGAAGTTGCTGCTCCTCTTTGGATGTAGGAGCAAACATCTGGCTCCCTCTACTCTCCTAGGAGAGGTGTACATCTCCAGAAAGCTGCTCCTGACAGCCAGGGTGACAATGCCATTTCCTAAGCTGTAGCTAAATGCAGTACCAGCCAATGCATGAAAAGAAGAAACCTATTCAGGCTTTGCCCCACCAGCTAAGCTGCCTCCTGGGGGCCAGCACAGTAGAGTGAGCAGCAGGCTGGGCTCAGGCCCTGCTGGTGCTCAAAGCCAGGGCTGCACAAGTGCAGCTGCTCTTCTTCCCTCTGTGAGACTTCTGTCACGTATTAAGTATTTTGCTTTCATGTCAATATGCATTTTAAAAAATGCCTTAAAGGGTGGTGCCTCTGACTCAAAGGAGTGGGGTGCAGGCTCCATTTGCTGGAGGTAGCAAGTTCAAACCCAGCCCTGGCCAAAAAAATGCCTTAAATTGATTTTTAAAAGAAATCTATTACCACTGTAAAAGGAAAAGTAGCATACTTCACCTAGGCATACTACCTGGAAGGTAACTGAAAATCTGGCTAAGATCCTAACAAAGACTCTGAGCCTGATAGCTGTTTTCCCTTTCTTAAAGACAAAGTAGGCTCGGTGCCTGTGGCTCAAGCAGCTAAGGCGCCAGCCACATACACCTGAGCTGGCGGGTTCGAATCCAGCCCAGGCCCGCCAAACAATGATGACTGCAACCAAAAAATAGCCAGGTGTTATGGCAAGTGCCTGTAGTCCCAGCTACTTGGAAGGCGGAGGCAGGAGAATTGCTTGAGCCCAGGAGTTGGAGGTTGCTGTACACTCTACCCAGGGTGATAGCTTGAGGCTCTGATTTAAGAAAAAAAAAAAAAAGACTCAACACTTCCTCGTTGAGACAGTTAAATGGATGGAAGGGATTAAAAATGGAATTAAAAGGGCAGCGCCTGTGCTCAAGGAGTACGGCACCGGCCCCATATACCAGAGGTGGCAGGTTCAAACCCAGCCCCAGCCAAGCACTGCAAAAAAAAAAAAAAAAAAAAAGGAATTAAAAATAAAAATGGAATTAACGTTTTGGGTTTTTTTTTTTTTGTACAGAGTCTCACTTTATGGCCCTTAGTAGAGTGCTGTGGCATCACACAGCTCATAGCAACCTCCCAACTCCTGAGCTTAGGTGATTCTCCTGCCTCAGCCTCCCAAGTAGCTGGGACTACAGATGCCCACCGCAACGCCTAGCTATTTTTTGTTGCAGTTTGGCTGGGGCCGGGTTTGAACCCACCACCCTCGGTATATGGGGCCGGCACCCTACCCACTGAGCCACAGCGCTGCCCGAAATTAACTTTTTATAACATCCTTCAGTGTCATTTAATACCTCTGGCACCTGGGGCTTAAGAGGCGAAGGCGCCAGCCACATACACCTAAGGGTTCGAATCCAGCCCAGGCTCACCAAACAACTACGGCTGCAACCAAAAAAAAATAGCCAGGCCTTGTGGTGGGCACCTGTGGTCCCAGTTACTTGGGAGCCTGAGGCAGGAGACTTCCTTGAGCCCAGGCATTGGAGGTTGCTGTGAGCTGTGATGCCACAGCACTCTACCCAGGGGGACAGCTTGAGGCTCTGTCTCAAAAAAAAAAAACCTCTCAGTCACCACCAATAATCATTTCTCCTGATGTACGCAGTCCCACCCCTGGGAACTCTGTGTACCTCAGTTCCCCATCTTACAGATGGGGATCATAACAGTACCTACCTTCTAGGATCACTGAGACTATTACATGAGGTCACACGGGCAACGTCTCATATATAAACTGCCTCGTTTATACTATAGCACTCAAGTGCTGCCTATTATTTCTCAAGCAAAAGTTTGAATCCTGTCATTAAGGAACTAAATATGGTTGGTTGTTTTTCAACAAAAACAAAAACCAAGCAACAAAACTTCAGAGATGTTTGAAGGGGGACGGGGGACATAAAACCCCAAACACTTCATTTAACAATGGAAGACATTTTATTATTAATATTTTTAATCATCTCTCAACATTTCAACTCTTCGTAGAAATCAAATGCCAAACATCTGCATTTTTAAATTAGCATATATTTAACTATCTCAATCACAGCAACCTCATACAGTAAGATACACACCAAAGAGCATGGTTGTAGTATTTCCTATTCCAGTCTATGAACACAGTACTTCCGTGATGATAGGTACATTGGACTTTTTCCTCTTAGGATGAGTTTAGTCATTCTTGGTTTTATTCACTGTGTAAGTTACGTGGCATCACGGTTTGTTAAAAGAGTTAGTTATTGTTAAGACTGGAGCAATCTGGAAATGGAAAACTAGAAAACTAGAGCTCTCAGGAATGGGCCAGGCATTGCTGGTTCTAAAATGTGAAAAGGAAGAACATCAAAGATGAATGCCCCAGATAGTCTTAATAATAAAGTTGGTTGAAATTCAGCTTAATACACATTGTAAATCTACATATGATCTACCAGATATATCAAAAAAAAAAGAGCTGTAGAAGATTTGGAAAAACCTTAAAATCATTCAACTGAGTTGGAAGAACATCAGCAAATTCACAGTGGCCTCAGGATTCGGCCAGATTTAAACTTGCTCAAGAGCCAGTATCTTTCTCCTGGAAAAACCCACTGTACGTAAATCTCTTAACGTGGTGTACGTCACAAACATTTATGGCTAAAATATATTATTAGTTCACAAGGAAGCGGCTTTACTTTTAAAATTTTGCCCCACTCCTGCTCTGTGCCCCCAAAAGAAAAATCCAGGGGTTGCTAATTCACATGAGGAGTTGAATGGGCCTCCAGTTTGGAAGTGCTTAGGCTTAGCTGAGTATCTGAGGAGCCATCTGCCTCATGGGCACTTGCCGGCTCCTGCCCAATTTTAGTGCAAAAAAATAGCAAATGTTGCTGCAGATGAGTCCTGGAAACTGGTGAAGAAAAGAGGAGTGAGATGGAGGGTTGGTGGGAATCCCAAAGGCTTTTCCTTCTGAAATAAGACTCAAGAAGTTCGGAGTACAAGGTTCACACTCAGCAAGTGCCAAAGGCCAGGGCAACAGATCTGAAGGGTGAGGTCCCTGACTCGTCACTAGGTATCACAGTCTGCAGGCATCCAGACCTCAACACCTGCTCTAACACCCTAAGTGCACACTGGAGGTAGGTGTCTAGATATTTATCGTAGGGAAGACAGTGGCTTTCCACCAACTCAAGGGTAGGATTCATCTCTATTCCTCTCCTGCCCCCAACTCTCCACTCTACCTTCGGGCTGTAGGGAGTGGAGGACATAACAGGAAAGGGCATGAGGCCCTCCCTTGGAAGACTAAAGAACCCAGGGCATTTTCATAAATAGCTACATAATTAATTTTTAACCACTTTGAAACACACAGCAAGTTGAATATTTATTTAAAAATAAATCTCAAAAATATCTATTTACAGTACAGTAAGAGGAACATGTGCAAACAACAGAAAGGGAAAAAAGTGAGTCCTGCTGTGGAAAGTTCACACTGCTATGTATTGGAACCAAGTTCATAAACACCACTGGCTGAGTGAGCTGTGGTGACAACAAGATGACATTCAGCTAATACTGGACTCGGTTCACCTATGACACCTGGAGAGGCAGGAAAGTCAGGGCATGGGGAGTCCAGCTGGGAAGGGGGGGGGCGACCAAGGGATAAACCATTGGGAGAGGCCCAGTGTGGCAGGAGGGCTCATTTCACAAGCCAACAGGCCTCCAGCTCGCCACTCCAGACAGGTGTTCGACCTGAAGGCCCCTTCCCAGTCCACGGTGGCTTCACAATGGGAAGAATACGTGCAGTGAGAATCCCAGAGATAATAATCTTCTTTAAAGGAAAAAACTCAACTGAACAGGGAGTGATTTGCAAAAACGAATCTGAACGGAAGTGCGACCCTCTCCCTTGTCAGACAACAAAGCAGCTATCAGTTGAAATATCTTGAGTCATTAAGTGAACTCTCATGTGGATGCAGCTGGCCCACAATCCCCACCACCTCCACAGTTAAGTGCAGGTCTCTGCTTTTGAGACCAATGCATTAATACTACCTCACCAGGAAACCAGAAAGGTCAGCGATGTAGCCCTTGTAGCGGGGAGATGCAAGGTCAAATCTATCTGTACACAAGATGGGAGAACTGGGTGGACTTGTAGTTCAGCTGGTTGTTGGGCATGAACTTGTGTTCACTCTTTTTGCAGCAGGGATCGTAATGGTAGGCGCTGAGGCAGCTGTCGCAGGAAACTTTTGAACACTGGGTGCAGGTGTTGGTGGCGCCGGGGCGGTTGCAGAAGCCACAGCGGGAGGTGGCTGTGGCAGAGGGCTTGGGTTTTGGGTGGAGATGTGGCAACCGGTCAAGGCCCTGAGTCTGGCCTGAGTATTTCTCCCGCAGAGATGCCCCATGGGCCAGGCTTTCGTGGGCAGAGGCCTTGCTGGGGAAAGCACTGGACTTGGAGGCTGAAGGACAGGTGAGCAGGCTATCACAGCGCTGGCAGAGGGAGGAGCTGCAGAACACGCCGCAGTTTTGGCACTTGGATAGGGCAGACTCTTTGGCAGGGGGTGAGCGCTTGTGGTAAAGGGGGTGGGCATCATTTCTGACCAGCCACACATCTGGCCTCAGAGCATCCTGCCTACGGTAGCTAGCCCTGGGTTCCGAGTCTGTGTACAGATCCACGTCATCCTGAGCAGAGTAGTACGGGCTGCGCAGCAGGCCGAGGCCATTGTTAGGGGAGGCAGGTGGAAGGTCATCTGAGGTGCCATGGGGGGAGCTAGACATGGTCAGGAGCGAGGGGGATGGGCGGATGATCTCATCCTTAAGGTCATCCCCCAAGTCTGCCGCCATGGGCTCCTTCCGAAGGCTTAGCGAGGCCTTCAGGGGAGGCTTTCTGCTCTCCCAGTAGCTGTCATAGGCATCCACTGACCTTGAGGGCTTGGTCACACGGGGCTTGTAGTAGTCCTTGGCTGCCCGCTCACTAGCTGACTTCTGGAGTGCAACACGGGACATTGATGTTGTCAGGTGCTCCCTGCCCTCGGCCCGCCGTCGCAGTGCGTCTGAGCAGCCACGCACGTCCTCTGTGCTGCTCTTGCGCTCGCTCACGATGTCCAGCTCAGAGTACCCCTTGTCCTTCACTTGTGAGTGGATTTCTAGCATCTGCTCACACTCAACTTTGGCCAAAAAAAGCTCAAAGGAAACCATCTTCACCTGGACAGTCTCCACCAGCTCTTTGAGCTTGTACGCAGTTCCCAACTCAGGCACGTAGCCCATGTAATTCAGGATGGCTCGGATGTCCTCTTCCAGTAATGTCGACTTGACATAATAAACAAAAGGGCCAGTGTAGGTCTAGGAGAAGGGAGGGAGTAAAAAAAAAAGGTGGGATTTTCTCTTGGAGACCCGCACCAGAGACTGTTCAAAGCAAAGGGCATCCAAGTCTGAAATGGAGCATGCAAGGAGAGGAAAGGGAAGGGAAGGATCTTAGGAGCTTCTCATTGTAGAAAGTGGAAACTTATGCTGACCACAAACTGAGTAAGGTGCCAGAGAATTACCCATCAGCTGCTTTCTTAAATGTAGGTAACAAAACTACTTCTATGTGGGGTGCAAAGGCTCTGTTCCATGTGAAGAGGAAGCCAGGGCAAAGAGAGGTGAATAAAGGGCTCAGATTATGAGCAGTAAAAATATTCCTTTCAAGGACTTCTGTGAAGGGCTGAATATGTTTGACTTAAGAACCTAACTTGGGAGAAAATCTCCTGTGCCATCCCTGCCATGGGATAATTCAGAATCCACTCTGCTCCTGCGGTCTGTTGTTACCACTTACTCCAAACCACCTCTCAGCTGGCTTGAAAATCTGAGAAGCCCCCTCTCTGCTATACCTCCCCCACTCAAGCTCTTCTACAGTCCACACGTATCTGCCATACAACAGCCAGAAAGATCCTTTTCAAGTGTAAACCCCAGCACCACCTTCACCCTAGCCAACTTAGAACAAATGCAGGTCCTTCGCCCTGGGCTACAGGGCCCTGCACGACCTGGCCCCTGCCTTCCCAACCCTCTGGTTTAAGATGTAACAGCCAGGGGGAGGGACTCAGTTCAGAGATGACGCTGGAGAGACAAGCAAGATGGGAAACCATGGGGGTCACTCTGCTTGCTGTCCCCAAGGCAGTGGGGAACCTGGAGGGTCTAAGAACAGAGAAAGGATGTGACTGGACTGGCACAAGCCCACTCAGCATCAACTGGAAGCAACAAGAAGGGAGAAGGAAGACCAGTATGGAGGTTACTACCTGCACCTCACCTTGATGCTCCTGAATTCCTTCTTCCATGGGTAGAGGAAGAGGTTGATGCCCATAGTTTCCAGCGTGCTGAAAGCACAGTGCAGAGCCTGTAGGCTGGAGGAGCGCAGTGAGCGCAGGGAGCTCTCCACCACCTCATAGAACTGGATCAGCCGGAATCGATAAAAAGGATCCACCTTGTGCAGGCTGAGCAGGGTTGAGGCTGCCACCCGCAGGTATTCATCGCTGCTAGGTCGCTGCTTGCTGGGGGTGGGATCCACTTTGCCCTCATGGAACTGCACGTACTTCCGAAATAAGTCATCCTTATATTTTGCATCCATTGAACTGGGCTTCCCCATCCAATCAAGGGGGGGGCTACCTTATCTCCTCCATGGCTTCTGGTTTACAGATGGAGACATCGCTAAAAGTACTAACATGTTGTTACCTGCACCAACGGAGTGCTCTAGAAGGAAAGGAAAAAGAAGCACATCATTCCTCAAAATGGTCCATACACCACCAGCTTCTGACCACTGAGGCAGAAGTGGCCTTCGTTATACACTGGGCACTACCGGCCCTGGGTCCCTTTCTGCTCACTCATAACACATTTGTGGAACAAATTCTATGTTCAAGGTTATAGTAGAAACAAGATATGGTCCTTGACTTTGTTGAGCTCACAACTGAAAAGTATGAGTAATACTTTTTTTTTTAGAGACAAAGTCTCACTTTGTCACCCTTGGTAGAGTGCCGTAGCATCACAGCTCACAGCAACTTCCAACTCCTGGCCTTAGGCGATTCTCTTGCCTCAGCCTCCTGAGAGCTGGGACTACAGGCGCCTGCTACCAACGCCTGGCTATTTTTTTGTTGCAGTTTGGCCAGACCCAAGTTCGAACCTGCCACCCTTGGTATATGGGGCTGGCGCTTTACTCACTGAGCCACAGGCATTGCCCATTATTAATACTTTTGAAGAAAAAGTTCCTTATGAATATAATTGGGGCACCTGTCCTGGTTTTGTGGGGAGAAGGGAGAGTTTAGGAATGCCCCCCTCCCCCAAGATAATAACAGTTAGACCTGAAGGATGAGAGGTTTGCCAGGCCAAGAGGTAGAAGTGTAACCATAGAAGAAGGCCCTAAGCCAGGCAGTCTCTAACTGCGGCCCGCCTAGGACATTTATCCAGCCCACTTGGTGTTTTTGCCACCACTGCCTGTCCCTGTTAGCAGCCAATTGTCCTGAGGCCCGCAGTCTGGCCCTCCAATTGTCTGAGGGACAGTGAACTGGCCTCCTGTCAGTCTGGCCCTCCAATGGTCTGAGGGACAGTGAACTGGCCTCCTGTTTAAAAAGTTTGAGGACCCCTGTTAAGCTAACCTCAGACAGGCCAAGTGCTTCCATCATCTGCATTACATCATTTAATCTTCTTAAACAACCCTAGGAAAGCAGCATTACAATTGTTCCTGATGTACCTGTGTGAAAAGTGAGACACAGAGACATCAGAAACTGCCCAAGGCTACAGAACTCTTAAAGAGGCAGATCTGAGTTTCCAAAACAGGCAATCTGGCTCCAAAGTCTATGCCTTTTACCACTACATCTGCTGTCTAAGGCAGGAAGCCTAGAAGTGAGGGCAGGGGCAGACTGCCCCTCCCCCAAGGCCTCTGACAATTTAGAATTTTGTATTCAGGCAGAGCTTGGTGTCTCACGCCTGTAATCCTAGCACTCTGGGAGGCCAAGGCGGGTAGATAGCTTGAAGTCATATGCTCGAGGCCAGCCTGAGCAAAAGTGAGACCCTGTCTCTATTAAAATAGAAAAACTGGGCTCAGCGCCTGTGGCTCAAGTGGCTAAGGTGCCAGCCACGTACACCCAAGGTGGCGGGTTCAAATCCAGCCCGGCCTGCCAAACAACAATGACAGCTACAACCAAAAAATAGCTGGGCATTGTGGCGGGCGCCTGTTGTCCCAGCTACTTGGGAGGCGGAGGCAGGAGACTCGCTTGAGCCCAGGAGTTGGAGGTTGTTGTGAGCTATGATGCCATGGCACTCTACCCAGGGGGGATAGCTTGAAGCTCTGTCTCAAAAAAAAAAAAAAAAAAGAAAGAAAAACTGAGGCAAGAGGATCACTTGAGGCAGTTCCCATAGCTCAGTGGGGAGGGCACCAGCCACATACGCCAAGGCAGGTGAGTTTGAACCCAACCTAGGCCTGCTAAACAGCAATGACAACTGTAACCCAAAAATAGCCAGGCACTGTGGTGGGCACCTGTAGTCTCAGCTACTTGGGAGGCTGAGGCAAAAGAATTGCTTAAGCCCAAGAGTTTGAGGTTGCTGTGAGCTGTGAAGCCACAGCACTCTAGACTCTGTCTTAAAAAAAAAAAAATTGAGGATCACTTGAGCCCAAGAGTTGGAGGTTGCTCTGAGCTATGATGCCACAGCATTCTACCCAGGGTGACAGCATGAGATTCTGTCTCAAAAAAAAAAAAAAGAATTTTGTATTCAAAGAGCTACATGAAGCCACTGAAGAGTTTAAAACAAGGAGAGGGTGACACAATCATACTTACAATTTAAAAACAAGACCACACTGGCTGCTGTCCCCTGGGAGTTGTTTCTGTCTGCCTTTGATGGCCAGCACTCCCCTTTACCACAAGAATTCTTACAGCCTATTGGCAAAGGATAGAATGTTCTGAGCTGGGACATGTAGGATCTATACAATCTTGTCATCAGCTTAGTAACTTGTTAGTAGAACATGTACAGATCCAGGAATATTCTTATTGCCACAATACTGAGAGCAAATCTGAATTTATCAAGGGACATTTCCAAGGCAGGCCATGAGTGCAGGGTCCAAAGCCAGGCTGCCTGGGTGTGAAGCCCAGGTCCACTTTTCCAGGTTACTTGGGTAAATTACCTGTGCTTTCTAGCTGTCAGTTTTCTCATCTTTAAAAGAGTTAATAATAGTGCCTGTAGCCCCATTGGTGTGGGGATTATACACAGTCAGGATATAAAGCTGGTCACAGAGTGCCAGCTCCAAGTAAGCCCTTGACAGCCATTCCTGATGTCAGAAGTACTGTACCCTAGAGATGCCACAGCTGAGTAAGATCGAGGGAGGCACTTATCTCCAACTGGGTCGTGAATGTGCATTTTCACATTCTCCATCTTGTTGCCCCCGCCCAGAAACTCTCTGGGTGAGGGATTGTGATCAGTAAGTGCCTCAGGAGTGCCTGGGACAGAGTCATGCTTCTCAAATGTCTGCTGACTGGCTGTGGGAGGTGGCAAGGGGCCGAGAAAGACTGCAGGGGGACTGGACTGACCTGTGGAGGCTGCTGCAGATCTGTGCTCAGCTCAGGAGGGTTTAAAGGCCTACGAGCCTCGCAACCGTCTCAAGGAGCCACTTGTCTGGCTTCTGCAAGCCATATTCCTGGTATATGTAGCAGAACCAGGGACTCCCACTCATGGCCCAACCAAAGATACCCAGTGCTGCAGGGGCAAATAAGCCACAGAAGCACAGGAGGCAAACACAAATCCACTTAGGAGAAAATTCCTGCCCAAGGCCAACATCGTTACACCCCTGCTCACCTCTCACAGCAGTCTTCCTTCTGAGCTTCACCCACATGGACCTTTCTATCTGTTCCTCAGATGCGTCAAGCTCATCTCAGGACCTTTGCACATGCTGTTACTTTTGCATAGTCTTGCTCTGAATTTTCCCTGTAGCTGGCTGTCATTATTCAGACCTCAACTCAAATGTCACCCCTCAGAGGCTCTCACTGACAACCCCATCTCAGGGAACTTGCACCTTCCCAGTCCTTCATTGTTACTTTATCCACAATGTGAAATTATCAACTTTATTCACTTACTAGCTTCCTCTGTCTCCCCACTTTACCTAGTAAGCCCCACAAGGGCAAGGACCATGTCTGTTTTCTTAGTATGATGCTTAACACAGCCTGCCACACAGGAGATGTTTGATGAAGTAGGTGAAATGAATAATACAAAGAATGTAAGCACTGACCATTTGACCCAAATCTGGTCTCTGACACAAAACCTGCGTCCCTTTTGAAACTCCATAATTCCCACATCCAACAAGTATTTATGCAGGACCTACCTTTGGGCCAGGAACAGTGGTTGGGTGCATATCCTGCCCTCAATTCTAGGTAGAAGGAATAATTACCTAATATCATGGTATGTATGTTCTCTTAAAAACAGAAATGTAGGTTCGGCGCCTGTGGCTCAAATGGCTAAGGCGCCAGCCACATACACCTAAGGTGGCAGGTTCGAATCCAGCCCGGGCCCGCCAAACAACAATGACGGCTGCAACCGAAAAATAGCTGGGCGTTGTGGTGGGCACCTGTGGTCCCAGCTGCTTGGGAGGCTGAGACAGGAGACTCACTTAAGCCCAGGAGTTGGAGGTTGCTGTGAGCTGTGATGCCACAGCACTCTACCCAGGGGGACAGTTTGAGGCTCTGTCTCAAAAAAAAAATAAAAACAGAAATGTATTGCAACCCAAGAGAAGACAATCATCACCATTCTTCCTAATAAATACTACTAATAAATTATTTGGTATAATAATACCAAATATGATACATGGCATAGTTCAGTCAATACAGTTCATTAAAGTTTCCTATGATTTAAAAAATAAATAAATAAATACATACCACATGCATTTGCCTATTTTATTTTATTTTGGAGACAAAGTCTCACTTTGTAGTCCAGGCTTAACTCCAATGGCATCATCACAGCTCACTGTAACCTCAAATTCCTGGATTCAAACTATCCGCCTGCTTCAACCTCCCCAGTAGCTGGGAGGTACATGCTACCACATCCAGCTAATTTTCCCTTTTTTTTGAGACAGAGCCTCAAGCTGTCGCCCTGGGTAGAGTGCCATGGCATCACAGCTCACAGCAACCTCCAACTCGTGGGTTCAAGCAATTCTCCTGCCTCTGCCTCCCAAGTAGCTGGCACTACAGGCACCCACCACAATGCCCGGCTTTTTTTTTTTTTTTTTTTTGCCGTGGCTTCACAGCTCACAGCAACCTCCAGCTCTTGGGCTTAGGCGATTCTCTTGCCCCAGCCTCCCTAGTAGCTGGGACCACAGGCACCCACCAAACGCCCAGGTATTTTTATTGTTGCTGCAATTTGGCTGAGGCAGGGTTTGAACCCGCCACCCTCGGTATATGGGGCCGGCACCCTACTCATTGAGCCACAGGTGCTGAGCCAATAGCCCACCCCCCAGCTATTTTTTGGTTGCAGCCATCATTGTTGTTTGGCAGGCCGGGCTGGATTTGAACCTGTCAGCTCAGGTGTATGTGGCTGGCACAGTAGTCACTCGAGCCACAGGCACCAAGCCAATTTTTCCATTTCTTATAGAGATGGGGGTCTCACTATGTTGCTCAGGCTGTTCTTGAAATCCTGGCCTCAAATGATCCTCCTGCCTCTGTTTCCCAAAGTGCTGGGCTTACAGGTATGAGACACTATACCCAGCCCATTTGCCATTCCTACAAAATTTCCTTTTCCTCTGCTTTTTGATCCATCTGAGAACCATTCAAACAAAGGAACATCAAACCTTCTAAATACTACTATGATTTTTCTCTAAGAAGTCAGCCTTCAGCTCAAAGAGACCACTTTTTCACAAAGTCAGCCACCCTCAAGCTCAGCCCCCCTCAGTGCCCATTGCTTTGTAACTTCACCACAGTCCACACCCATGTTTGTTTGTTGCTGGCAAACAATAAACAAGAAAAAAGGATCCATGGCACAGTTGTTCAAAATCCTAAAAACTAAAGTGGGAAGCTCATCTAAGAAGAATCATGAACCAACCTGGGTAAGTGAAGGAAAAGGAAAAAGAAGTAAATGCTGAGCAGCGCCTGTGGCTCAGTGGGTAGGGTATGGGCCCCATATACTGAGGGTGATGGGCTCAAACCTGGCCCCAGCTGAACTGCAATAGAAAAATAGCTGGGCAGGGCGGTGCCTATAGCTCAGTAAATAAGGCGCTGGCCCCATATACCAAGGGTGGTGGGTTCAAACCCAGCCCGGCCAAACTGCAACCAAAAAACAGCCAGGTGCTGTGGCGGGCGCCTGTAGTCCCAGCTACTGAGGAGACTGAAGCAAGAGACTTGCTTAAGCTCAGGAGTTGGAGGTTGCTGTGAGCTGTGTGACGCCATGGCACTCTACCGAGGGCAACAAAGTGAGACTCTGTCTCTACAAATAAAAAAAAAAGAAAGAAAGAAAGTAAATGCTAAAAGATAACTAAGGAAAGAGAGAAAGAAACTAACAATTATTGAGGTCCTTCCTACCATGTGCTAAGCATTAAGCTTTCCACTTTAACTACCATTCCGTTTAATCTTCACATCAACTCTATGAGGAAATCAAGACTTGGACATTAAACTACCTGCCCAACAGAATTTGAAAGGGTCAGAGCTGAAATGTGAACTCTGGCTGGCAGGCCCTGAGGCCTAGGCTTTCTCCACTTTATCTCACTTACTTATTTCCATGATTAGTATATAGAAGCTCCCTGATAACTGCTCTATGAAAATCAATTAAATCCACAAGATGATCATAAAGTTAAAAAGTAAACTGAGAGTAAGAGACCAACTCACTTGCCCTAGGGCTAAGAAGTGGATCTGAGATCTGAACCTAGGTCTGATGCCAAAACTCTGATTCTCAAGCAAAGCCATCCCACTGCATCTGCTGGACAGCTCTCCTTGGAAGTATTCGGCTAAGTTAGAATGCCCCAACGCAGGGTAAGCAGAGTCGAGGTCTAAAAATTCCCATAGTAGCAAAATTCCCATCTTCCTACACAGAATGGGGCTGGGGGAGCTACAAATCTCTCTATGATGTAAGCTAGGGCCAAGCAAAGAGGCTAGCCAGATCGGCCAGTAGTGAAGCAGCTGACATCATCCCTGCTGAATACATTTTCTGGAGAATAGGAGAATGAATACAGGCTGCCTTGTAGCTGGTGATAGCTGATGTCTTTTCTGAGCACAGAACCAGCAATTTATTCCCAACACTCTGCAAGAACAACAAAAAACATGCTCTCTGCAAAAACAGCGTGGTTACAGGAGACCAAGACAGCCCAGCGACAGAAGCTGTTAATCGTTAATCTCACCAAGCAACCTAAAGATTACAACGCCAAACTGTGGGCAGCGCCTGTGGCTCAGTGAGTAGGGCACCGGCCCCATATAATAAGGGCAGCAGGTTCAAACCTGACCTTGGCTAAACTGCAACAAAAAAAGCCCAATGCCTATAGTCCCAGGTCTCAGGAGGCTGAGACAAGAGAATCACCTAAGCCCAAGAGCTGGAGGTTGCTGTGAACTGTGAAGCCACTGTACTCTATAGAAGGTGACAAAGTGAGACTCTGTCTCCAAAAAAAAAAAAAAAAAAAAGGCCAAGCTGTGCCAGCCTGGTGGAAAAAATGGCACTCTGAATATCCCAAACATAGCAGCGGGTGTGTGCCCTGAGCCAATGGCCCTGATCAGCAACTCCTGGACCCATAATCTGGGCCTCCTTTGAAAAGCAGCTCAATGAAGAGACAGACATTGCAGAGTCAGGAAGGCAGTGGCTTTTTTAATAATTATTTTTTAAATATCTAAAAGGAAAGCTCCATCTGTTTAAAATCCCACTGATTGGAACTGAAATGATTCTGGACAGCAAAGCATTATCTTGGCTTTACCTCAGCTGGCCCATTCAGGCAGAAACGGTCCCCAAGCAGCACTTGAAGGCGCCTCTTTCCCTGTACAGGCGAAGCTATTTTGGTCCCGACATTGTCCCTGTCCACAGGTTTACACATCCCAGGTCTAGCTTCAGCTGGTTCTGTATTCCCTCAGCCTCCAAACAGGAGAAGAGAAAGCAATTCAACCTCCTCCATCTCCCCACCTACTCCTATGCACTCATTCCAAGCAGGAGGCTCCTGAGACACATCCAAGACACCTTCCACTGGCTGTGAAACACCATAAGGTCCCCACACCCCTACTAGATTCCAGAGAAATTTACGCCAAGGCCTTCCAAACTTCTGAAAATAACCTCAGCGGTGCTGAAAACGACTTCCCTAGTGGCAGCTGCCTCTTAGAGGCTCTGAAGGAAGCTGTTTCCCCTCCCAGCAGGGGACAGAAGCTGGTGGCTGCGATTCCCAGCTCGGTAATTCCTCCAGCCTCTGAGGGCCACATCAGTTGTGAAAAACAGGCCAGTCTCCAACTCGGTCTCTCCCCACGGGGTTGTGAAGGAAGTAACGGGAGCGTACTGGACGCCTACCGTACGTCGGAAACCGTGCTTCACCTACCTGCATTATTATTTGTTCATTCCATCCCCACTCCGGCCCTTAGCAAGCAGATTCCCTCCCATTTAACGAATGAGGCAACTGAGGCTCCAAAGATGAAGTGACTTAACCAAGGTCACACACAGTGAGTACAAACAGAGGTCTGCCACCAGAGCCTGAGCTGGGAACCCCCGCACGGTAAGTGCCTCACAGAGGAATCTGGGCGTCCTCCCGCTTGGCTAGTCGCCGAAGAGGCGGGTGTTCCTTCAGGGCTGCCCTGAGCCATCCCTGGGCTGATCCCAGGAGCCTGCAAGGTAGCTCCCGAGGGAATGGGGAGCCTGAGAACAGGCTGCGGAACCCAGGGGCCTCGGAAAAGCCGGCCCCGCGGTCGCCCTGCAGAACTCGAGGAGACCCCACTCCCGGGCCCATGGAGCCCAGCCGTGTCGGGTGCCCCCTCCGCCTGGGGAAGCCCCGAAGACAGTTTCCGCCCGCGACCGCCCCTCACTCACCCTGAAACTGCTGCCGAGGACGTCCTGCCCGGACGAAGCAAGCAGGTAGCGCGGCCGCCGCCGGAGCCGGGCCCGCCTGGGCGCTAGTCGCTCCGGCCGGCTGCGGGGAACCGCGGCCAGTACCCGGGGGCCAACAGCGACCCGGAAGCATTCGGCCCGGAAGTGCTACCCCCTGAGGCGGGCCCAAAGGAAGGCCGGACAGCGGCTGCGCGCTGGGCCCGAGAAGCGGTCAATGCCCGCGGCCGGCGGAGACCACATGCGGAGGCAGAGGAAAATGTGGGATGCGGAGGAGCGAACAGAGAAGCCACAGGACCCCAATTTGGAGCCTAAAGAACTGTTGTGGTGCCGGAGGCTAGGACCCGGAAATAAACAGGCAGGAAGTGACGCATGTCACCGGCCTCAGGTTGACGGCTGGCCGGGTTGTCATGGAAACCGGTCCAGAGCCGGGAGCTCGGAGCTGTGAGCATTTACTGGGCGAATCTTAGCCTTCACCTACCGGTCTTGCCCTTTATCAAAAAGATCTACAATTCTCTGGTGTGTATGTAGATTTAAAAAATGAAGATATGGAAGAATTTGCTTTAAAAAGAAAAAGATTATCCACAAGCAGCGCTCCCGACTGTGCCCGAGTTGACGGTTGAATCCCTAGATCCCATTTTACCGATGGAAATACCGAGGTTCCGGCGGCGTTTGTAGCTCAGTGAGTAGGACGCCGGCCCCATATACCGAGAGTAGCAGGTTCGAACCCGCCCCGGCCAAACTGCAACAAAAAATAGCCAGGCGTTGTGGCTAGCGCCTGTGGTCCCAGCTACTCGGGAGGCTGAGGCAAGAGAATCGCCTAAGCCCAAGAGCTGGAGGTTGCTGTGAGCTGTGACGCTACAGCACTCTACCGAGGGCGACAAAATGAGACTGTCTCAAGAAAAAGAGGGCAGCACCTGTGGCTCAAAAGGGTGAGGCGCCGGTTCCATATGCCGGAGGTGGTGGGTTCAAACACAGCCCCACAAAATAATAATAATAATAATAATAATGATAATCGCATTAAAAAGAAAGAAAGAAATACCGAGGCTCAAAGAGAACAAGTGAGATACCAAAATCACGAGACTGGAATCCAGCTGTCAGAGGGTTGTGGTTAAGAGCGTGAGACTCGGCTTGGTGCCCATAACACGGTGGTTACAACGCCGGCCACATGCACCGAGGCTGGCGGGTTCGAATCCGGCCAGGACCAGCTAAACAACAATGATAACTGCAACAAAAAAATAGCCAGGTGTTGTGCCGGTAGCCTGTAGTCCCAGCTACTTGGGAGGCTGAGGCAAGAGAATCACTTAAGCCCAAGAGTTGGAGGTTGCTGTGAGCCGTGATGCCATAGCACTCTATGGAGGGCGACAAAATGAGACTCTGTCTCAAAAATAAATAAATAGGCTTGGCACTTGTGGTTCAAGCGGCTAAGGCGCCAGCCACATACATCTAAGGTGGCCAGTTCGAATCCAGCCCGGCCCACCAAACAACAATGACGGCTGCAACCAAAAAAAAGTAACCAGGCGTTGTGGCGAGCACCAATCGTCCCAGCTACTTGGGAGGCGGAGGCAAGAGACTCGCTTGAGCCCAGGAGTTGGAGGTTGCTGTGAGCTGAGATGCCACAGCACTCTACCCAGGGGGACAGCTTGAGGCCCTGCCTCACAAAAAAAATAAAAATAAAAATAAATAAATAAATAAAAATAAAATCAAGATGAGTAAGGTCCTGCAATCTTGCCCTTCTTTAAAGAAAAACACGCAAGTCTCAGTTTTGGTTTTGCCACTAGCCATGTGACCAAGACCAATTTACTTAACCTCTCTGAACCTCAGCTTTCTCACCTGTAAAACCGAATAATCATAGTACCTGACTTGTGAGATTATTGTGATAATTAATTGAGTTAATATATGGAAACAATTTATCACAAGTAGTTGGCACATACATTTTGTTTTTAAAATCTGGTGAATACCTCTGGCTTCCACTAGGTAATTTGAGGGCAGAGAGCACCTCTCTTACCTAAATGGAAGCTGAAGATGGGGAAGAGCAACCCTCCTTGTTTGTGACTTTGCACCAGATGCCTGCTAAACTTGCATAGTCTACACTGGTATTAATCCGGGTGGCTTGTGACCTCACAGCTGATGGGTTATACTCCTACCCACTATGTTGACCATGAATCCCTTGAGGATTCGCTTCTTGGCTCACTACTGAGTCTCTACTGTTACACAAAGTGCATAGTAATACTGGATTTTGTTGAACATATTTGTGATTGAACCATTCCATGTTTATCTTAGTCCAGACATATTGAAGGCTCACAGCACATTCCATGCCAGGTTCTTTTCCTCCAATATGCTCTTGGCTTCCTGCACCTACCATGTTCTTTCACCCTTCTGGGCTCTGTGCCCTCAGCGTGGATGTGGATGTCTCTCCTCTCACCTCCTCTTTTCCTTGCCTTCTTGGCTTCCAGCCCCCGCTCAGTCCTCACTTCCTTTCTGAAGCCTTTTGTGTTTTCTCTAGGCAAAATTTGTTCTTCCTTTGGTTCCCCATAACAGTCTTTCCTTAAATTCATCTCCACACTCACAACAGTGGGTTAATCTGACACCCCCACTAGATCCTGAGCACTTTATTCATCCCTTTTCCCCCTGAGCCCTGCATACATCTAATAGGAGATACCCAGCAGATGTTCCTTGATTGTGGAATTCTCTGTGAGCCTTGGTAACCCCAGGTAAAGCCAGTGGGAGCTTGTCTGAAAAGTCAATGACATTTGGAAAACCGGCAAACTGTGTGCTATTCGAATAGTGGCAAATTCAAATGTCCCCTAAAATCATTAGAAAGAAAAGATAAAAAGAACAGACTGGCAGTTACTATATTCACTTGTCACTGCCTGAGTACCACTTAAGGTCTTTGTGTTCTAGTTCCTCTCTTAATTACCTTCAAAGTCATGATCAATATTCACAGGAATTCCATCTGAGAAAACCTGTCCCACCTGAGTTCTGTCTGCTTGTAGAGCAACTCAAAACTCTTCTTTGGTAACTATTAGCAGGTTGCATTTTTCACATGAGACTGCTAAAAAAAGTCCCTTCAATCTCTGTGGTTCTGTGACAGCCAAAAGGGAAACAGATTTTTTGAGAGGGGCTTTACCAGTAGGAAACCCTGGTCATTGAGATTCAGTGACATCTCCTCCCAGAAAAGACCCAAAGTCTCCAAAGAGAGTAAAATTTGTCATCTTAAAAACAGCCAAAGGCCTCTGATTTCTCCACTTGATGATGTGGAAATTACAGAAGCATCGTTTTCAGATTTTATTATATAATGATTAGTAGATTATATAATGGTCACGTGACAATGACTAGGCACCTTTACTTCCTAAGAGCCAACAATGTGAACAATCTACCTACCCCTTTCTATTTTTTTATGTTTTTTTTTTAATCACCAAAGTAACGCAATTCTAACTACAGACGTGTGTAGAACAAAAAGTGAAAGAGAAAAGCTACCCGTGACCTGGCAATTGCATTTCTCAGAAGGTATCAGGGAAACATACACAAGCGCACCAGTTGCATCATTGTTTGTAATGCAAAGACAAAAACTGGAAACAGGGTACCGCCTGTGGCTCAGTGAAGAGTGCCAGCCCCATATACCGAGGGTGGTGGGTTCAAACCTGGCCGCCAAACTGCAACAAAAAATAGCCGGGTGTTGTGGCAGGAGTCTGTAGTCCCAGCTACTTGAGAGGCTGAGGCAAGAGAATCACCTAAGCCCAGGAGTTGGAGGTTGCTGTGAGCTATGACGTTACAGTACTCTATCGAGGGTGATAAAGTAAGACTCTGTCTCTACAAAAAAAAAAAAAACCGAAAACATTCGAAATGTTCATAAGTAGGGTAATTGTATATCCACACTCAAAAGTACTAGGGATCACTTGAACACCTGAATAACCCTGCAAGATATACCGTGGAATGAAAAACAGAAAGATGTACTGTGATGAAAACAAGTAAAACATCAATCAATACATTTTCTAAGGGTTGCATATACATGTATAAAATCAGCTGGGAGCAGTAATACAGATATCTGTTTCTCCAATTACTCCACAAATACATATTTATGACTTTTTTTTTGAGACAGAGCCTCAAGCTGTCACCCTGGGTAGTGTGGTGTGGCATCACAGCTCACAACAACCTCCAACTCCTGGGCTCAAGCGAGTCTCCTGCCTCCACCTCCCAAGTAGCTGGGACCACAAGCACCTGCCACAACGCTGGGCTATTTTTTGGTTGCAGCCATCATTGTTGTTTCGAAGGCCTGGGTTGGATTTGAACCCTCCACCTTAGGTGTCTGTGGCTGATGCCTTAGCCACTTGAACTATGGGTGCCAAGCGGACTTTTTTTTTTTAAGACAGAGTCTCATGGCTCGGCGCCTGTGCGCCTGTGGCTCAAGTGGCTAAGGTGCCAGCCACATACACCTAAGGTGGTAGGTTCAAATCCAGCCTGGCCCTCCAAACAACATTGATGGCTGCAACCAAAAAATGGCTGGGCATTGTGACGGGCGCCTGTAGTCCCAGCTACTTGGGAGGCTGAGGCAAAAGACTCGCTTGAGCCCAGGAGTTGGAGGTTGCTGTGAGCTGTGATGCCAGAGCACTCTACCCAGGGGGGATAGCTTGAGGCTCTGTCTCAAAAAAAAAAAGACAGAGTCTCATTATGTCACCCTGGGTAGAGTGGTGTGGCGTCACAGCTCACAGCAACCTCCAACTCTTGGGCTTAAGCGATTCTCTTGCCTCAGCCTCCCAAATAGCTGGGACTACGGGTGCCTACCACCCAGCTATTTTTTTGTTGAAGTTGTCATTGTCGTTTAGCAGGCCCGGACTGGGCTCAAACTGCCAGCCTCTGTGCATGTGGCCAGTGCCCTACTCACTGAGCTAGTGGCACCAAGCCTATGTGACTTGTATAATGTTATTATCTTTCTACTCCAGATGTCGGTGAACTACAGGGGGAAAGAACTGTATCTGTTTTGTTCACAATTATATCACTACTGCCTGGCATATATACACTGCCTAGCACACAAAAGGGGTTCAAAAATTCAACAAATTTTTTTCTCTTTCTTTCTCTCTCCTTCCTTCCTTTCTTTTTTTTTTTTTTAACATAGATTCTCACTCTGCTGCCCCAGGCTAGAGTACCCTGGCATCATAGCTCACAGCAAATTCAAACTCTTGGGTTTAAACCATCCTTGTGCTTTAGCCTCCTAGGTATCTGGGACTACACGCACCCACTCAACACCTAGCTAGTTTTTCTATTTTTAGTAGAGATGGGGTCTCTATCTTGCTCAGGCTAGTCTCAAACTCCTGAGCTCAAGGGATCCTTCCACTAAGAAGTACAAGCATGAGCCACCTTACCCAGCCAACAGTTTTTATTTCTCACCAAAATTTTCACTGAATGCCTGCTATATACCAGGTTTGGTATTAAATTTAAAAGGCATAATCAGTCAGGCACAATGGTTCACACCTGTAATCCCAGCGCTTTGGAAGGCCAAGTAGAGTATTGCTTGAGGCCAGAAGTTCTAGGCCAGTCAGAGCAACATAGTGTCTCTACAAAAAAAGTTTTTAATTCCCAGCATGAGCAAGAGCAAGACTCCCATCTCTACTAAATTTAGACTGGCATTGTGGTGGGCGCCTGTACCCCCAGCTACTTAGGAAACTGAGGCAAGAGGATCACATGAGCCCAGGAGGTGGAGGTTGCTGTGAGCTGTCTGTGATGCCACGGCACTCTACCCAGGGCAACAGCTTGAGGATCTGTCTCACAAAAAAAAAAGAAAAAAGAAAAATACCAGGCCACATGCAGTGGCTCATGCCTGTAATCCTAGCACTTTGGGAGGAAGGCGGGTGGTGAGCCTGAGCCCGGCCCTTAACAGTGTCATTTTATTTTATTTATTTATGTGTTTATTTCGAGACAGAGCCTCAAAGCTGTTGCCCTGGGTACAGTGCTGTGGCATCACAACTCACAGCAACCTCTGACTCCTGGGCTCAAGCGATTCTCTTGCCTCCACCTCCCAAGTAGCTGGGACCACAGGCACCCGCCACAACGCCTGGCTATTTTTTGGTTCCAGCCATCATTGTTGTTTGACAGGCCCGGGCTGGATTCGAACCCGCTATCTCAGGTGTATGTGGCTGGAGCCTTAGCCACTTGAGCCGCAGGGCCGAGCCTATTTTATTTTATGATAGTCTCACTATGTCGGCCTTGGTAGAGTGCTGTAGCTTCACAGTTCACAGCAACCTCAAACTTTTGGGCTTAAGTGATTCTCTTGCCTCAGCCTTTCAAGTAGCTGGGACTACAGGTGCCCGCCACAATGCCCAGCTATTTTGTTGAAGTTGTCATTGTTGTTTAGCAGGCCCTGGCCGGGTTCAAACCCACCAGCCCTGGTGCATGTGTCCAGCACCGTAACCACTGAGGACAGGCGCTGAGCCAACAGTGTAATTTTAATTGTGTTGTCAGACTGTTTATCTTCAAGGTTATGTCATGGAGTCAGACTGCATGTAGCACCATCTGAGCCTCAGTTCCTTATCTGTAAAATGGGCCTCTTCTTCATAAGGTTATTATGGATCTTTAGTGGAATAAAGCATAGAAAAAACGTCACCCAGTGCCTGAAAGGGTATAAACTCACAGCAAATGTTGTCCGAGATTAGGATTACTTGTTGCACCACGTGAATTTGCTGTGTCTGGCTCCCAAACCTCAGAATTCATTCTGACCTCCCACAGGAGGAGGCAGGGTTTTGGGGAAGGTTAAGAACTCCTAATGTTGGGCAGCGCCTGTGGCTCAAAGGAGTAGGGTGCTGGTCCCATATACAGGAGGTGGTGGGTTCAAACCCTGCCCCGGCCAAAAAAAAAAAAAAAAAGAACTCCTAATGTGTAACCCCAAAGAAGATATGTCTTGAACTGAAAGCTGGCACCATCAGACTTCTTCATACTCAGTAAGAAAGGCTTTCTTCCTCCCTTTTCCCCAAATAGTATAAACCTAACTGCCAATCATTTCAAAGCCTTTATGACTGCAGCAGGAGCCACCCACAAGTCCAGAGGTAACTCAGCAGGCTAAGGGCTGTTATTAGCAGAATCCACCCAGTCCAGCCCAGCCCAGCTCCAAGGAGACACAGCTCTTGGGGTTGGATGTGGGCACCCAGCATCTCTTCATTGCACCTGAAAACAGTAACCTGTAGTTTAGGAGCTCCTGGGGTGTCTTATACCAGTCGCTTACAGTACTAAGTTTCACACTTTGCAGGAAGCAGACATCTTCCTCTCTCTCTCCCCATTCTCATGCAGCAAGCCAGGGAAAGTCACACCTAGGTTGTGTTTGTTGCATAGCAACATCATTCTAGGCAGAAAGGTAAAGTAGACTCTGGAACTGAAAGGCTTGAGAGCAGATCCCAGGTCTGCCACTTCCCATCTGTGATATCTTGGACAAGCCATCTAACCGCTTTGGGCCTCAATTTCCTTATCAATAAAGTGGGATTAATGGTACATCCAAGGATGGTTAATAATTACCCCCATCCAGGATGGTTGAGAAAGTAAATACCTGGTGTCAAGTGCAGAGATTAAATGCCTGGTGCCAACATGGGGTAGCTATAATCATTCTTTTTTTTTTTTTGAGACAGAATCTCAAGTTGTTGCCCTCGGTAGAGTGCTTTGGTGTCACAGCTCACAGCAACCTCAAACTCTTGGGCTTACATGAGTCTTTTGCCTCAGCCTCCCAAGTAGCTGGGACTATAGATGCCCACCACTATTCCCAGCTATGTTGTTGTTCTTGTCGCAGTTGTCACTGCTGTTTTAGTTGGCCCAAGCTGGGTTTGAACCGGCCAGCCGTGGTGTATGTGGCCAGTGCGGCCCAATATGATCATTCTTGATTCAGTCTCAGGGTTTGCCAGGCTGTGTAACAGGGAAAGGCCTGGACAAAGGTAAAAATATTTTCCGTCTCTCTAAAACCTCCCCAACTCTTTTGGGGAATTAACACCTACATCCCTGCCTCAGGGAAGTGGTCAGGAGGGTCAGGGGAGTGTCCTTTGGTCTTTGTAGCATAGGAGATGGCTCAAGAGAGGTCACAAGATTGTGTTAGTGAAGACAGAGGATGGAATGAATCAGAACCATCAATAGTAGTTGAACAGCAATAGCCTGCAGCTAAAATTCTCCCTATTAAACCTCAATATTTCTGCTCAGAGGCATGATGTTGGTGCTTTAAGATGGGAGCCAAATAACCTCCTTTTTTTTTGCAGTTTTTGGCTGGGGCTGGGTTTGAACCCACCACCTCCAGCATATGGGGCCGGTGCCCTACTCCTTTGAGCCACAGGCGCTGCCCCTAAACTCCTCTTTTGCTGGCAATTTAATAAAATTTTTTTGTCCTTCTCCTCAAACCACTTGTCCTCATTCTTCTGACATGGCGTCAGGGATAAGTGCTGAACTTTCAATAACAGCTGGGCTGTAGAGTCAGCATAAGACCGACGGGGAACATAACTGGACTTGATGTTATTCTGGTCAATCCTGGGCACCTTGTGTTTATGCTGCTCAAAGAGTAGAATTTTACAATATCCAGAATATATGAAGAACTGTTTCAACTTAACAAAAAAAGACAACCCAATTTAAAAATGGGCAGAGGTGGGTGGCGCCTGTGGCTCAGGTAGTAGGGCACTGGCCCCATATACCAAGGGTAGCCAGTTTGAACCCCGCCCCGGCCAAACTGCAAACAAACAAACAAACAAATAGCCGGGCATTGTGGCAGGCTCCTAAAGTCCCAGCTACTTGGGAAGCTGAGGCAAAAGAACTCCTTAGGGCTTAGAGGGCTTAGGCGATTCTCTTGCCTCAGCCTCCCAAATAGCTGGACTACAGGCGCCGGCTACAACACCAGGCTATTTTTTTGTTGCAATTTGGCCGGGGCTGGGTTTGAACCGTCACCCTCCGTATATGGGGCTGGCGCCTTACCCACTGAGCCACAGGCGCCGCCCAAAAGGGAGGGTTTTTGTTGTTGTTGAGACAGGGTCTCATTTTATCACCTAGACTAGAGTGTAGCAGCACAATCCTTGCTCACTGCAGCCTCAAACTCCTGGGCTCAAGCAATCCTCCTGCCTCAGCCTCCTGAATAACTGGGACTCTAAGTGCCTGCCATTATGTCTAGTTAATTCTTTCTATTTTTTTGTGTAATCAGGTTCTTGCTCCTGCTCAGGCTGGTCTTGAACTCCTGGCCTTAAGTAATACCTCAGCCTTAGCTTCCCAAAGTTCTGGGATTACAGGCGTGAACCACTGCCCCTGGCTTTTATCGAGTAGTATTCCATAATATTAATACAACACAGTTTGTTATCCATTCATATGTTAATATACTTTTAGTTGTTTTTGGCTTTGAGTTGTTGAAGCTATCTGAACATTCCTGTACAAGCTACTAACAACATTCTTATACAAATCTCTTTTTTTTTTTGGAGCCTCAAGCTATCCCCCTGGGTAGAGTGCCATGGCATCACAGCTCATAGCAAACTCCAACTCCTGGGCTCAAGCGAGTCTCCTGCCTCCACCTCCCAAGTAGCTGGGACCACAGGCGCCTGCCACAACACCCGGCCATTTTTTGGTTGCAGCCATCATTGTTGTTTGGCAGGCCTGGGCTGGGGATTCGAACCCGCCACCTTAGGTGTAC